>JAVYIG010010142.1:35000-71540 GCA_035222895.1 Strongylocentrotus droebachiensis
CATGGCCCAAGAAGCTCAGCTGTCGACCTCTTATATTATTCAGAAGCTTTCGTCTTGTTCCTGCCATGGCAAATACCTCATCATTAGAAATTCTTTCTGTCCATGAAATTCTTAGCATCCTTCTCAGGCACCAAACTTCACAACTTTCCAGTCGCTTTCTTAGGTCTGATGTCAGGGTCCAAGCTTCACTAAATTACACATGAATCAAATCTCTACATTTAGTTTCTATTAGTTTAATGTGTTTTTACTTGCACTTGATTTGGCATATTTTACTGTAAATTGACAAATGCTTTGTCAACACACACCATATCTGCACTTCATGGCACTCCTTGCAGTTTCTCGACTCACCTACCACCCTAGTATAGCTTCCTGAGTGAGCTGCTAAAGGGATTACTCCATCAAGTATCAAGTAATAAGTGTTAAATTGAAACAAAGAAACATTAAATGTAGTCCCTATATTGACCTTATTTGTAATGAGAGAATTTAGCAGTCAACGGGTTCCATTTCACACAGAGTTAATGGTTTAAAGTTATACTCACCATTGACCTGAGTTTATTGATCGTCTCGGCAGCACCGGGGACTGCGATATTAGAATGCCATAGAACTCCTGGAAATAAGGAATAAACAATAATTATATCAACATAAATATACACATTGCATTCGAGAGGCTCTTGTCGAGTGAAAAATATATCAAGTCTGAGGGAATGAGAGAAATCATTTAAATGGAGATGGTCACCAGTTTCCTGTAGGTCATGATTCCCAGACAGCAAACTTGGTGGAAATACAATTAATGGGTGTACAAGAGAAATATGTAAATTAATTATACAATTGACACAACAATTAACTTTTGTGACTGACTTGAGAATTTGTCATGCCTTAATTGAGATTGAATATTGCTGTCATTCACAATTTGCAATTATTTCATATTGGACAGTTTCTAGAAACGTTCTACTTTAACTGTTTAAGAGTATTTCAAACTAGTAAAAGTTACAAGTTAGACAATTAAACTAAAAATAATATATGAAATCTTGTGTAATATTTATATAGACCTAGATCTATACAATGGTTAAAACTTAGAGAAATTGTATTTTTGTGTTCATGATTGATTGATTGCCTTGGATCATTTATATTTATTGGTCCATTTCTTAGTCTATTCCTGACATTTTAGAGAGGAAAATAATGTTATGGCTTCAAATTCAAATTTGAAAGTGTCTTCTCCTTTCTTGTACTTTTCGCACCCCCGACGCGACGGTCAAGTAGTCCAGCTTTCATAACTCTCAACAAGTGACACTACACTACTTAATAACATGAATATGAATAGGTGGGGCTAAAATAGCAAAAACAACAAACGAATTCTAGCGGGATTCCATGTTTATCTATCATTTAAACTTCTCACACAACTTACCATCGCAATCCAGAAGAATTGTATCGACAGAATCCAGCAATTCTTTCATCAACTGTTTCGTCAATTTCCTGCAGGTGGCCATCATTCTTCAAAAGTTTGCCGCACTGTCGATGTCACAAAGATCATTACGTAATCAACCGGCTGACGCCTACTGCAAAAAGTGGGCGGGGTCGATTGGTGTCACGCGCGCCACACCCACAATTACTTTCACGGTGACAATGTTTTCCATGCATGGCAAAATGAAGACTTTTCTGCTGGAGGGTGGGTGGGGGGGGGGGGGGGGGGGGGTGAAAACAAGAAAACAAGCAATTTAGCCAGGCCGACACTACACAATAACATTTCACTTTAATTAGGCCTAGGCCTACTGCTTTTCAATTTGGTGTAGGCTAGTCATTTAGTTGGATAGAATAGATTTAGCTCATTATTATATTTTTCTTTTCTTATTTTACAATTTTTGGGAAGGGGGGATGGGGTGATAGGACATCTCTCTATGTAGGGCGTGTAGACACGGACAATTAACAATTTTTTAAATAAAATCGGTTCAGTGTCAATCATTAGGGGGGGGGGGGTGCATCAGGATTCTACAAAAAGGGGCGCGGGTAGGGCTTAATTACCATGGCAATTACGAAAACAAAATTGGCCTACCTGCATATGAGAATTTTAAAAAATAAAAGAAGGAAAGACAGAACAGAACGACTGAGAGAGAGAGAGAGAGAGAGTGGAGTGGGCTGGCGGGGGCGCCATTTCACAATTGTTTAGGTGCCTTTTAAATTTTCGTAGTACAATATTGAAGGAGACTGGTCCACATTGAACCAGTGGACACATTTCATTTGTTTTTGAATGTGCTAATTATAATTAGGTAGGCCTACCCATACAAATCCAACTTTAACAGGCGACTGCCTGTGCCCCTTATGCCATCTACTCCCCATCTAAGGGGAAGGGGGGGGGGGGGGAGGTCCTGTTGGAGTTTTCATGAAATGAAATAGATAACATGATATATAAGCCAGATGATGATTGTAGCTAAAACTGAGCTAGTTAGGTGACTTAATCAGGCAGGGGCGGATCCAGCCTGCGTCAAGGGTGGGGGCCCAATAAGTGAGAAAATATCTAGCGGCGAATAAGCGGGGGGAGGGGGTGTGTGGAATGAGCAGAATTTTTTGTTTTGCTCAACAGGTGGGGGGGGGGGGTAAATGAGCACAACATTTTAATATTGTATTTTTTCTCAACGGGGGTGGGGGGAGGGGGGCGGAGGAGGGTTAGTGAGCACTATTTGTTTCAATCAACACCCCCCCCCCTTGAGGAATATTTTTTTTAATAATTTTTTTAAAACAATGTTGTTGTTACCAGGGGTGGGGGCACGTCTTCTCTTATTTTTTAAAAAGGTAAAATTGTGGTTGCCGCATAGTTTGTATTTTACTTCTTTGGTTGGCACTTTAAGAGGGGCGGTGATCACCCCGATGCATCGATTCGTCTAGAATCTAAATAGAACCATCAATTCAGATACGAATATTTTAAAAAAAATTTATATAAATCACAAATAAGTTTCAACTTTTTACAAGACGGTGCCCATGATCTTGTACACTCATTAAGTTGGCAACTTCACACATTGTGAACTTTGAATGGGCTACCTTCATTTCATACCTCGTCATGATAGAAAAATTGCTGGTAGTTTTAATTCACCCGGTCAATGTTGGAAACGGGAAGGGGGCGTGCAAGTGTGATAACAAAAAGATCTAGGAACGATTTTTCTTTCTACTCGAAATGATATTTGACGGCAAATACCGGTCGACTTAATAATGGCGAGTGGGCCTGCCGGCAGGCCACGGGTGAGACAAAGTTCTTTCCGTAAGATGATCAATGAAATCTTGGACGAAAGAGGTAGAGACAAGCTGTGCCGATCGCTTCCTAGTCAAGGTAACGTCAACAACACTGTTTCTCCGCTTCGCTAGCGCGTTAGCGCGCGCTCGACCTGCATGCAGCTGCAACCTAGCCAGTCAATTTGTCAATGAACTCTCCATCAATATGACTAGTATGAGTCATTACTCGGTAGGTTATTACAGGCATACAATGTGTGTAATTCAATGGAGGAGGGGTATGATATCCCTTTTTTTTTCTTTCTAATTCCAAAGCCATGAAGGAATATGCTTCTTTGAATTCTGGTTTACTGTTGACAGCAGTGCAGTGTCAGTGTGGTTCTGTTTTTTCTGAAGTTGACATTTGCCAGTTGTGGAGAGAAAAAAGTGATACTGATAGATTAAATAATGACCATATAATGCATGTTTTCATACTTTCCAAGTAATTTTTGGGGTTATTTGACAAAATAAAAGGGTTCTAGCTAGCTATTCATGTGTAATGCGATGAAGGAGAAGAAGAGGAACAAAAACTTAGCTGCGTCGTGTGTTAATGTGCCCCTCCCCTTTGTTCATAGACGCAGGCTATGTTAAGTGGAAAACACTCCGTCCCTCGGATAGGATGTTAAATGGAGGCCCCGTGTAGAGAAGAGTCACTACCTTTGCATGTTTACCCACTGCACTATCCGTATAAGAGTAGGGGGAAACCCCGGTGTAATGGTCCACCTGCACACCCCAACCAGGCCGAGTAAATCAGAGTATACGGCATCTGCAAGAATCTTCAATATCGAGGCAGATTATCTTGAAGAAGATGAAGAAGAAGAACAAAAGAAAACAGGAAGCCTCAGCAAGATAAAGAGCTTAGTTTAAGAGAGAGAGAGAGAGAGAGAAAGAAAAAAGGAAAGAGAGAAGTGGGATGAGAATGTAAAAAGATAGAAAAAGATGCAATCTGACTTGAATATTCTAAAGCAGAATAAAAGTCTTATTTTTTTAGTGCTCATCAATCCTCTTTTCTTGCTAATTCAATTGACCCAGATGGATTTGGTGGAATTCCTATGGAAGTGAACTGTTTCTGGGCCAGGCTTTTTTCTCAGCATTTCGTAGCGGAGGTTCCAGAAGAGTTGAGAGATGACATGCTCTTCTTCATCCATCGCAAGCAACCCACATCAAGGCAAGATAGACAGGTATGCCAACATTTGCCCTGACGTCCTTGATTGATTGATTGATTGATTAATTTTATTTATTCATTTCATATTACAACTGTTTGCACAATAAAGAATATAGTTGACAAAGTAAGATCAAAATTATGAAATGAAACAGGAACCTACTGGAAAGCATAGCTTGTTTTTGTAGGTTCCCAAGAATAAATATAATATGAACATTATTATCATAAATCATTTTAATATGTCTTAATAATCACAGTAAAATAGATATAATATAATAACATATTTTCGTAAAACCATTTTAAACTATCTAAATAATTTTAAAAATGTTTTTTTTTGTGGTTCTCTTGATTAAGCATTGTGTTTAATAGACCGTTTTCATAATGTAATACATTTACTGATGATGGTGATGATTCACAGCATTTGTCTGGCTCCATATATCTGTTTTAAAAACCTTCAAAGGCGCGAGCTCCACCAATAATGTTAGCATTTAAATGTCTGTAGAAAGGTGTGAGTCTTGTGTGAAGCTTTGAAGTGGTCCAGTTTGTCAATTTCGCGAAGAAATGATGAGAGGGAGTTCCACAGGCGAGGAGCAGTATAGAAAAATGTCTGGTCTCCATATCCCTTGAGATGATTAATAATCATCTGGAGGGTAATAAATACTCTAGTCTTATAATGTTAATAACAGGGAATATGGCATGATGGTAAAAATGTCCAGGAATGGTGATTACTTTTCATTTTTAATCATCTTTACATGTAAAGAAAATCATTGAATGTTTATGATCACCAATTTGTTTATTATCTAAATAAGTTTTACTTCTAACTTTCCTTTCCTTTTTATTTCCAGCAAGCGAGATTGGAGGTGTTTCGCCAGGATTCCAAGAATCTTCCTAGTTTAGGCGAACCCAACATTGACTGGGAGGAAACTGTTTATCTTAATCTTATTCTACAACAGGTTAGTTGGGTTTTTATAAAAGAAATCACTTCCAATAGTTTATTACATCTACATGTATTGTAGTAGAAATTCATGGACAGTTATGTTTTAAGCCCTTAAACAATTTTTATTAGATATCTCTTATTTAGAGTTGCTTAGTAAATTTGGAGTTGCTTATTTCTGACATCTTCAGGATCTAAATACTTTTTGTGTGACTGTTATACCGTGAGTATTAAAAAAACGTGTACCCATCTTTGGTAGATTCTAAATAAAAAGTTATGAGCAATGTGACCTTGAATCATATTTTATTGTAAAGGATAATTAATACCCTGTCTTAGGATACCATTTTCATAATTGTACTGGCAAGGATGACTGTACAGCAGGCTTTTCAAAAAGTATTGTTAAAATCCTCTTGTACCAAGTTTAGGATAAAGCAATGAATGTTGGTCAAAAGCCATTATGTGTGTGTTATCTCATTAAAAAAAACAATTGCTACTTTATTTACATTGACTGTCAGGCAGTTGAAGAAAAAAAAGGTATTGATAAGAACTCAAACTGAAGGAAATGCTTATTACAATTAAAATTTATGATATTATCTTCATTATGATAATAAAGGTAACATTCTCATTGAGTGATACAAAAAAGATAGAGTTTATTTGGGATGTTATCTTTCTTCATTTGGGTGTAGTAACCTTTGAGTTTTAATTTGCTATTCAAGATAAACACCTTATGCTCCACACCAGTGTGAAATGGCGCAGCTGACAATTGGGCAGAGATAATTTAGATATCATGAGACAAGAAGTTATTAGCCTGTTAAAAATAATTAAAGGTTATTCTGTGGATTGAAACAAGGTTCTGTGAAAGCCTACCGGTAGATACAATGCATCAGGTTTAAACAATGAAGCACTGAAGCACGAGGTATTATTTAACTTTTAAAAGGAGGTAATCACACATTGAGACATACAGGGGTGTGGCGCTCTGATGGGTAATTTTTTCACAGAACATCCCTAAACATGGGTCCCATTTTTAACAAAAATATCCCTAAACTTGGGTCCGTTTTTCAAAATTTCCACAAAATCTCGAAAATTCACTTTACTTCAAAAAAAGTCCCCCCAAATGACCACTTGCCTTTAATTTACATGACTATTATAAAGTAGCTGTACCTTTCACACTTTCTTCTTGTTTTGTTCTGTACAGTACAATTACATCTTAACCTGCGCCGTCTGCATCAAGTCGGAAGGGACGCTGACGATACTCCGGAAGCACACCGAGCAGGTCTTTGCCAGTCCCTCCAGGAGACGCATGGATAGTAAAGGCGAAGAGTCAGAAGTCTCCTATCCTAATATATTCTTCATCATTGATAACTTCGATGAGGTATGTATCCCGTTGTATCATTTGCATAATATAATGTCTTGACATTAAAGCCACACTGCACTAGTTTGGCCAAGAGGGATTAGATCTCCCTGCATGGTCGCTGACAGGTGGTTATCTCATCAAATCAGCTCTCAATTAACATAAGAAAAAGGGGATCATGGGGGACCAATGGGCACCAATGGGCACCGCTTAAGCATTGTTTGCTATAAAGGGGGCGCAGGTAGCTAGAAGTAGTGCAGTCTGGCTTTAAGTTTGTATTCACAATGTTTACTATAAGGCTATTTGCTCTTTTATGTTTAACCTTAAAATTCTGTCTAGCAACATAAAGTAGATATCATTTTCCTCCAATTATCAACGACCGGTAAAGTTTTTTTCCAAAACCTCTTTTTGGGCAAAGTCTTTAATTTCCATCCCTAATTCAGCAACGTAGATTATAAGGTCATGGGTTTGAACTCCAGCACAACACTAATATCATTCAACAAGATTTTATGATCATTAGAGACTGTCCGCTCGAGTAATTTAAGTGCAGTGTATTAATAAAAATCATTACTTGAAATAAAATATACTATGCAATGATGAGATCCGGAAGCAAAAGCCAGAGTAAAGATTTCTAAAATATTTTATGAAGTGCATACATGTTTTATCTTTTATTTGTACTGAAAGATCTTTGGTGATTTCACCGTCCAAGAAGGCCAGATGTTCTGCGTGGAACTGGTCGCAAGCGAGAAACAAGGTCCATTCCGTAGCGTAGTCTTCCTGGGATCAGTACGCCATGAAGCCCTCAAGAAAGTCTATGATAACAGAGTAAGTATCAGGTGATCAGAGTGTATTTATCACATGATCAGAGTGTATGTATCAGGTGATTAGAATGTATGTATCACATGATCAGAATGTGCACTGGAGAAACAAGGTCCATTCCGTAAAGCAGTTCTTCTGGGATCAGTGCATCTTGAAGCTCCCAAGAAAATCTATGATAACAGAGTGAGTATCAGGTGATCAGAGTGTATTTATCAGGTGATCAGAGTGTATGTATCAGGTGACTAGAGTTAAGGTATCACATGATCAGAAGGTATGCATGACTAATATTAGAAAGTAGGTCCACTGTGTGGTGTAATCTTCCTGGAAGAAGTAATTTAATAATCCATTACTTAGGGAACTGGCAATTTGATAGTCACATGATCAGGACGCAGGTTCGAAACTGAGTCACGTCTTTCGGATGGTGACGTTAAAGGTCGGTCTCCAGACGAAAATAATCATATCTGATTGATACACGTCTGTAAAACCCAATTACACACATGCACACACATAGTTATTGTTTGATTTTTTCTTTTTTTCTTTCTTATCCATTTCTTTCTTTTCGTAGGCCAGTGTATCTTCAAAGGTCGCTAGCAAGGTGTCGATGGGTTTTTTCCAAGGAGGGCGTGGTAGAGTGGAGTTCATCCGGATGAGAGGGCCGGAGGGGAAAGGTTTTGCGGAGGTCGCCGTCAGCCGGGCAAGCTGGTCCTCGTCGGTGGAGAGCAGTACGGAAGATGTGCATTCAGCGTCGGAGAGTTTTGACTCGACAACCGATGGGGTAAGTTGAAATTGGACTGTTAGCCCCACTGTACTACTTGTAGCTACTTGCGCCCTCTATATAGCAAACAATGCCTAATCCGTACCTGTTGGTCCCGAATGGTCCCCTCTTTCTTATGTTAATTATTTGATGAGATTACCACCTGTCAGTGACCTTGCAGGGAGGTTTAATCCCTCCTGGCCAAACTAGTGCAGTGGGGCTTTAAGGGGAAGTCCATCCAGGCATCAAGTTGGCTTTCAGCGATCAACGTGCAGGTTATAATGTTGAACAAACTCATAGGCTAAGGAGGGCATTTGCCCTCTCCCCAAGGGATTGCAAAAATTATTTTGAAAATAGATGAAATAGATTGATGGAGAGAGACAAAATATTTAAAGGAGCAAAGGGAATGTTAAAAGAGGACGATACCATTTTTTTTTACAATTTGCTCCAAATTAATGGCCATATTTGTTTGTATTTCTATCATCAAATACGGCGGACGCCCCCGATGATGCCAGTACCTCCCCCCCCCCCCCTATATGTGGACCCATGCTACGCCACTGTGGTAATGCACACAATATAGATTTAATCTAGCCTTTGTGTGTAAATCACTGTAGGTATTCATATTTCTAACTGAGAGTGTTACAAGGGGAGAGTTTCACAGAGACTAAGATCGACTTTAAGTTGGACTTAACCATGGCAGGCAGTTCATGCCACAGTTTGCTCTCACCATTATCATCTTTAGATAATATTTTTTCGTTCAATAATGAATTATCAAAAAATGTAAATTCTGTAGATTTGTGACTGATTTGTACGTCCCTTGGGAGACCAATGCCAGTAAATGGTTTTAGCAAACAGTGGCATGAACAGCCTACCATTGTTAAGTTCAACTTAAAGGCGGTCTTTGTGAAATACCCCTCTGGTATGAAAATATTATGATTGCAAATGTCATTGTTGCTTGAATTTAGCCCTCGACGTCGACAGCGAGCCTGCCTCGGGATGTCATCATAGGCTCACCGATCCACAAAGGCTTACGCAAATCTCAGTCTGACAGCGAGACCCTTTCAACGCTGACCAATGGCAAGGACGAGGAAGCGGCTTGTCAATCAGAAGGTATGTGTGGTGTAATTGTGTTTTTACAGACATGTATCAATCACATATGATTATTTACGTCTGGGGACCGACTTTAACGTCACCATTCGAAAGACGTGACTCAGTTTCGAACCAGCGTCCTCGGCTGAATCAGTTTGTAACTTCCATTTTTAGCTGGATTACAGGCGCAGGCCACAATGCCTAGTCAGAAGGTACAGATCATGGCTGATATTTAAAGGGATAGTTGAGTTCTTGTACTTTAAGACTGCAAATGCCTTCAAAGTGCATGGTTATTACTCTTATTCTTATTTATGACATTTCTAGTGGCCTTTTAGGACATAAAATTGCTATGAAGGTAATTTTAGGCCCCAAAATGTGTGAAATTTAGATTAAATACGATCATACCATTTCAGCTCAACTTTCACAAAAATATGGTGACTGTTAATTCATTAATTGAATAATAATAACAACACACAGTGATAATTATTACAGCGGTGCAAGGGATGATTGTTCTGGCCCAGTATGGTGTTGATAAATAGGAAGGTACGACTAAGCACCTGTAGAGGGTTGGCGTGGGTACAATCTGAGAGTTGGCTACACCTCAACTTTGAAGCCAAGAGGCATACAGTATTTGGTTCTGCTCTGCCAAAGACAAATTGACAGTATAAATATCGCTTAGAGACTTCGGTGGTAAGCGCTTTATAAGTAACGTTGTTATTATTATTTATTTATATCCGCTCTTACTATTTATTACTTTTATTTTTCTCTGATAAAGATGAGGGCCCACCCAGTAGTTGGAGTAGGCGATGGATGAGACGAACATCTGATGCTCTCTTACGACTCACCATGCGTAGCACCCAGGTACCAGCTCTCAACGTTCATCTCACTTACGTTACTCTACCGTGGCATCGAATAATAGCAGGTGAGTTTAATGTAAAGATCAGGGGGCCGTTGCACAAAACTTACCATTGATGGTAACTTTGCCATCAATGGTAACTACAATGGAATCCTAGATTTTGATTTGCTGTTGAGCCCTGTTACAATGGTACTTGCCATTGATGGCAAAGTTATCATCAATGGTAGGTAAGTTTTGTGCAATGGGGCTCCAAGTACTTTTTTAGCCATTATTTTTGTTAATAGTTCGGTTAACACTTGAACTTGGCTTATTTAATACGAAATTGAGAACAAAATGGTAAACCATAGAACGATTATTTATGTTCAGAGAATAAAATTTCCTTTGTATGTTTGTCACCCGAGATGATATTCCAAAATTTTGAGGAGAAGCTGCTTTCTATGCTTCATTTTCCTCCCCTCTGTCACTCCCTCGCTCTCTCCCACACTTTCCCCCTCCCTCACACTCTCCCTCTCCATCTCACTCTCTCACTTTCCCTCTCACTCTCTCTCTCTTTCTCACTTTCCCCCTCAAACTCTCCCTCTCCATCTCACTCTCTCTCTTACTCTCCCTCTCTCTCTCTCCCTCACTTTCCCCCTCCCTCAAACTCTCCCTCTCCATCTCACTCTCTCTCTTACTCTCCCTCTCTCTCTCTCCCTCACTTTCCCCCTCCCTCAAACTCTCCCTCTCCATCTCACTCTCTCTCTTACTCTCCCTCTCTCTCTCTCCCTCACTTTCCCCCTCCCTCAAACTCTCCCTCTCCATCTCACTCTCTCTCTTACTCTCCCTCTCTCTCTCTCCCTCACTTTCCCCCTCCCTCAAACTCTCCCTCTCCATCTCACTCTCTCTCTTACTCTCCCTCTCTCTCTCTCCCTCACTTTCCCCCTCCCTCAAACTCTCCCTCTCCATCTCACTCTCTCTCTTACTCTCCCTCTCTCTCTCTCCCTCACTTTCCCCCTCCCTCAAACTCTCCCTCTCCATCTCACTCTCTCTCTTACTCTCCCTCTCTCTCTCTCCCTCACTTTCCCCCTCCCTCAAACTCTCCCTCTCCATCTCACTCTCTCTCTTACTCTCCCTCTCTCTCTCTCCCTCACTTTCCCCCTCCCTCAAACTCTCCCTCTCAATCTCACTCTCTCTCTTACTCTCCCTCTCTCTCTCTCTTCCTCACTTTCCCCCTCCCTCAAACTCTCCCTCTCCATCTCACTCTCTCTCTTACTCTCCCTCTCTCTCTCTCTTCCTCACTTTCCCCCTCCCTCAAACTCTCCCTCTCCATCTCACTCTCTCTCTTACTCTCCCTCTCACTCTCCCTCTTCCTCCCTCTCTTTCCTCTAACTTCCTGCCTTACATCATGATATTCTTCATAAATTTGTTATGTTGCTCATGAAGTGCATCGAACTGACCTGCACAATGTTAATACAGTCAAACCTGTCTATAGCGACCGCCCAAGGGAAACACAAAAAGTGGCCTTTGTAGACATGTGGTCCTTGTAGACAGGTTCCTTAAGTACACGTTTCAATGAGATACCATTTTCAAGGGGAACAAAAAATGTGGTCCTTGTACAGATGGTCACTAAAGCAGGTTTGACTGTACTATACATGCACCATATCTTGTACAAATATTTATACCATTTGTGCATACTTTGTTGTTATCTTAAATAGATGTGCTGGAAGTCAAGAAGAAACCTGTTTTAAGCTAGCACACGGTTGCCATGGAAACGCCCCGTCACCAACCAATCCATCTCAGGTTTTTAGGTAGTGTAGGAAACCCAATATGAACAAATTAATAGTACCGGTAGCTAAGAATTGATTTGAATTTGTAGTATTTTACAAAAAACGATGACAATAACTTTTTTCTAGAACTATATATCGTAGTCAAATTCTTTTATTTCATTTATTAGAACCTTGAAGCTAAAGAGGGCTGTATACATGTACATGTAGTATGTACAGGCAATTTGTAAACATGGATAATGTAGCAACTTGATAGTGTATATCTTGAGGCTTGCTTAGATACGAATTGTGACCTGTTACACACTTGACATCATCATTGAAAAAGCGTTGCGTTTTAGGGAATTTTACATGTAAATGAATGGCTAAAACACTGGTCCTATGTGTACCCACGGAGCTTTTCATCATCATTAAAAAAAAAGCAGTGGTTTTGCTGCGCCATATCTGAATGATTCTTTAGAGAGATGCCATGGATATACATAGCAAACAGATAGAATATTTGAAAGTCTATCAGCAAGCAAGCGACTGCAGCAAGAATGCTAACTAATTTAGACTATCATCCCTGCCAACTTCAATGGTCCTGAGATACATGTATGTATCCATACTTACAGTAAACAACTAGATTATTCATACCCTTTGTAAATTTGATGTGTTTTTTTGTCTTTCATAACTCAAGATGTTAGCTTCAATACGTCACATTGTCAAGAAAGATAATAATAATAATATTATTCCGCTTTTATATAGCGCTTAATACAAATGTCTCTAAGCGCTAATACAGATACATGTATACTATATAAATCAGGAAAATTGATTGTTCACACAGTCATTTTTTTCTACAAAACTTGGTAAGGGTATGCATAATTTAGTTGTTAAGTGTACATGTATAGCTTCAAAGCAGAACCAAACAAATGCTGTCATTTACAACGACTTGACCAAAGTTCATTCACCTGAGAGCGTAATAACAATGAGATTTTTTACTCGCAATTTGGTCAATGCAGGCAAGTTTTCTTTATGGTCATTAACATCTGGGCAGCTGCCAATTTGCAGCAAAGTAGTGATTCTACCAACATTCTTTTTTTCTAGTTCTTGATATAGATTTCAGATATAGGCCTACCTCATCACACAATTATGTGAGGCTTATAACCATAATGCATAGTGGTGCCATGCGTTATAATCGGAGGCTGCTGCATTGGCACTTACATGAATGTGTACAGCTTTAAGACTGCACACCTTACAATTCCACTGCGTTCTGATTTTTTAAAGGAGGTGTAGCATGGCAAATACTGGTTAACGCCATCTACGACTTCTTTTGACAACTGCACGTAAACGAATAGACTTGATTAACGGTCAGCGCGCGCTAGCGTTCGAGAAACAGACCGAACTTCTCCTCACTCTTCGATTTTGTGTATGTTGCATGCACGTGAAGTACTGCGGTCGCATCGTCCGTAGTCGTATTATACCCGATTGGGCTCAAGTCAGGCCACGAGAAAGAAATCCCAATTGCAGGGCAGATCAGAAAGTGTGCAGTGGCTTTAATTAAGGTGTAAATTGAAATCTGTGTGGCGCTGTTAAGAGTTTAACAGTAATCTTAGAGTAATTGTACAGAAGAAAAAGAAAAGAAATTGCTCAGTTGGATGTGCATGTAAAGTGTATAGACAAGTGCGCTTGGAATCGCAAAAGCTGCTAGCCATGAAATTATCCTTGGGGGAAACTCGAGATTAAATGCACAGGCTTGCTTTTGTGAACGATTGTGGAAAGGTTTTGTGCTTTATACATAGGAGCTTGTACAATATTCAACGTCAATAAACAAACAATGAAATGTATCGTAGCTCATATTAAAATGAAGGGCATTGCTACATTCATTGTAAATATACTACAATGTAATATACATACAATATTGTAAATATACTACAATGTTACTACATCTTATTGTAGATATACTACAATATACACTTGCAGTACTTTTGCTGTAGTACTATACCCTATTCCTTCCTCTTCTTTAACATCACCTTTAAGTGAATCAGGTAAAAGAGAGAGAGAGAGAGAGTGATAGGATTGGGGGGGGGGGTGATGGAGAGAGAAAGAGAGAGAGAGAGCTACGGTATATAACATGTAACCTGTAAAGGCTTATTTTAAATGGTAAGTAACAGACAGTATTACCATATTTTGAATTCCTGTAGTAGCATTCCTTCTGGCAAATTCTTGGAAGTTCATCAAAGTTATAGTTTTACAAGAACAAATTTCTTGATCAAGTAGACAATTGGTCTTATAGATCTTAAAACAAAAAAAATCATGTAATTATTCATTTTTTGTAAGGCTTGTCTGCACCACTGTGAAGAGGATAATTTGATTTTCTTTTTTAATTGATGTATTTATTCTAACAAAATCAATCGCAATGGCAAAATTTACAGATAGTTAAAAGAATGATTACAGTGTGCTCTTGTAGATCTTTGTGAAGCATGTCCGCACCGCTGTGAAGATGATAATTTGATTATTGTTTAATTGATGTATTTATTCACACAAAATCAATCAGGATTGAAATATTAACAGATTAAAGAATGATTACAGTGTGCACTCGTAGATCTTTGTAAAGTATGTCCGCACTGCTGTGAAGATGATAATTTTAACATGTCTTTAGCTGCTTGTTGGTTGAACTGCCTGAAAACATTCTAATCTAATTTTAATTCAATTCACGTGTGTGACTGAAAATTGTGACCAAATGATGTGTTTTTATGTTGTATCTTATGAAGTTCAATGTCCAATGTGAAGTCATCAGGCATATATTAGGAAATATAAGAGAAGAGGCACAAATTACAATTAT
Source organism: Strongylocentrotus droebachiensis (assembly GCA_035222895.1). Lineage (NCBI taxonomy): Eukaryota > Metazoa > Echinodermata > Echinoidea > Camarodonta > Strongylocentrotidae > Strongylocentrotus > Strongylocentrotus droebachiensis. The sequence continues at coordinate 49,805 of JAVYIG010010142.1, forward strand.
TCCAGTTGTTGGAGGTTGGAAGTGACATGGAGTTTTTGCATCCAAAGACCATTCTTAGTCGGATGTATATATCAAAAGACAGAAATGATTTTCCATTTGAATTCCATTTTCTTGTATTTACCTCAATGTGCAAAGTTTCACAAGCTCAGTTACAATCAAAATGTATTCTTCAACCCTGCTTCATAAAGCTTTTTATCATTAACAAGTTCTAAAATTCTATGACTAATTAGCACTCAGCCAATCAGATGCCACGATAACAGTAGCTTATAACAATTGTAACTTGTTATTAATAACAAGTTTTGTGAAACAGGGACCTGGACTGCCGCATTACATGTCTGTCTGGAGCTAAAAGGGATTTAACTCTTTGTAAAAAATTATTTAAGTTAATGCCCTTTTTGCTCCAAAGAGATGGGATACTCCCGTTTTAGTTTCATCATTATAAAATATTGAAAACAGATGAACTGCCCACTTTTATTTTCAGGAAATTAATAGACTGTCCCTGCTTTCCTCAAATATTGACATATACTGTATATGCATGAGAAAAGAAATTAAGAAATTTTGCCTCTGCCACCAAATCTTCAAAGTGCAATATCTTAATAACTAGAAATTTCTATATCTATGACATCATCAAAGGTCAACTGAAGTCACATGATGTTCAATTTGTTTAATAGTAGAATACGCTTCTTGATTGACATTGCAACTCAACAACCAATGATATAAACTCTAGTTGTGGTAGCATATTTTTGAATGACCCAGCCTCCTGCCTAATAATGAATAGTTACCAAATTGTTACAAATAATTTTTGCGAGTGAGCAACTTTAAAGGGAAAAGCATAGACTTGTTCTCTCTAGAAACTGCATAAAAGTTATTATAGGAATAAAAGTGTGCTAATTGGACCATGCTAACAGTAAGCAAAGAAAGGGCATGAAATGTATATATTGTTTTGGGCATCAGAGCTGCATTGTATCACTCTGTACTTAAATACAGTTAATTCTGCATATTAAAGTTCAATCTATTGGGACCATAACTCATGCAAAATTCGACCTAGGAAAGAGAAGAACACATGTTATGTGTTGTATGATCCCCCGCAAAAACAAAAACAATTATTCAACTTGGGGAAAATGTGATTTTGAATTTTACAGAGTTAGCTGTCTTATATTTGCTTTATTGCTCCTTCGAAATGGCATTATTTGTACATTTACCAGAACAGTTGAATTTTTTGTTGATATTGTGCAATATGAAGTATAAATTGGGTATCTTTGAGACAGAATATATTTGTATAGAGGTTGCTTTTTAATTTTGATTTTTTAAAGAATTATTTACATGTCTGCATGGGACTTATATTTTGTTGTAATCAGTTTACTGTATGGTCAGACAGGTGTATTTAAGGTGAATATCTGTATGTAGGAAAGCAACACATTTATTTGATACTAACAAAAATATAATTTAACGTTCATATATGTATATATATATATATCTACTGTTTTAGTTTTCCCTATAGCACAACTCTTCTCCCCCCCCCCCCTTGTTTTGAAGACCATTTCTTCTTTAGAACACTTGGATTAAAATCATTAAACAAATAACAGTCAAGACTCACTTAAAAGAAATGTTAAGTCTTAATTTTCTGCACATAATAACACAACTCTTCCACTTCTGCGCACATTTTACATGCCAAAGAACTTCAAAGGTTGTAAAACATTATTATGTCCTTTGCTTTACTAACAGTAATATCAATACATCATGATTTTACAGTCTTTTTATGTATTTGTATGCACAATATCTCACATACTTGTCTGATCTAAAAACATTTGTAGTACTAACAATTATTTTGTTGATTTGAAATCTTGCCAAAGAATGTTACTACCATCATCTATAATTGAGTATGTTGGTTCCAATTTTTTTATTTTGAATTGTTTGTGATTTCATAATAGTTTTTATTCCAAAATATTCAAAATTTTGGACCATGTATTTATACTTTTCTTTGTATAGTCTGGAAAGGGTGATCTGGGAAAGCGACTACGCGAGATATTAATTTGTTTGTTTTTAAAATCTAATAATTTCTAGATATTTTGTTATCACATTTATCCGATATTTAACCTACAACTTCTCAGTTTCACTTTTGTGATGTTATTTTTTATTTATACATCATTGTTTTTTCGTAAACTTTTGATCCAGAATACCATGAATATTGCACAAATCACATATTGTTAAAACAAATTGTTGCACTACGTTGTGCCGTTTTCAATTGAAACAATTTAAATGAAATGATCATGAAAGTCTCTCAATTGGAAATGTGTAGGGGAATTAATAATCACTATTTTATTGTAACTGGCATTTAGAGGGGTAAATATTGTAATTTCTATTCACAAATGGTTCATTTGTTATGTGAAATATAAGAATAATTGTTGCTAATTTGCAGAAGCATAGCTGATTACTGTGTAAGCCAATATTTTTGTGAATGAAAGGTTTGAAGGACAAATACACAAGTTGCTAAATTAATCTCAATAAAATAACTGCAAATGTTTGTCTATATGTATATGTACACTGTATGCTGTAATGTATGGTACGAACTGTAGAAACAAATGCTTACAACTCTGCAGAAAAATGCTTTCAAAATGTTTAAAAAGAAATCTTTAGGATGTTCTGGTTTGTAAAAATTACAAAGTAGAAATTCAATGTTTGTCTTATATGTATGTGGTAGATACCCGTTTTTTGAGTGACATGTAAATATTATATTATGTTGTCAACTATTGACATAAAATTGTAGTAAAACCTTAACAAAAATGTTTTTTATGGCCATTTGTTATTAATGTCTTGAAGAGGGAGAGAGTGAGAAAACAGATGGAAAAACAGAGAGAGAGAGAGAGAAAGAAAGAGGAGACAGACAGACAGAGATAGAGATACATGTAGATAGCAAGAAAGACACACACAGACATACATAGAGAGAGAGACAGACAGAAAGAGAGAGATATAAAGAGAGAGACACACAGACATACATAAAGAGAGAGAGAGACAGACAGACAGATAGAGGAGACAGACATACAGAGAGAGAGATACATGTAGATAGCAAGAAAGACACACACAGACATACATAGAGAGAGGGACAGACAGAAAGAGAGAGATAGAAAGAGAGAGACACACAGACATACATAAAGAGAGAGAGAGACAGACAGACAGATAGAGGAGACAGACATACAGAGAGAGAGATACATGTAAATAGCAAGAAAGACACACACAGACATACATAGAGAGAGAGACAGACAGAAAGAGAGACACACAGACATACATACATACAGAGAGAGAGAGAGAGGGGATGTGGGGGGGGGGATTTGTTGGTGTTTTTGACGTGAAAATGGATCAGAATAATTGTCATCTGAACTATTCAACATACCTTGTGCATGCATTGTTTTTAAAAAGGAATTTCGGTCTAAAGAAAACAGTATAATTACTACAACAGACCATTTCGAAACTGTGTACGTTTAAGAAAAAGCATTTATTATTTTAAATACATCTGTTGAGTTGACTGTGATTTAATGAAAAACATTTATCATACAAACACTTGAGAAACACATGTTTCGGTAACTATGTACAAATATGTACATTTATATAAACTTGTCATAAAAAGCATGAGCACAAGGTAGTTTCATACATAAAGTTTTGAAACAAAATGCTCAAATACAGGAACCAAATTTAGTTTAAAGGGCTTGAGTACCACTTTGCATTTCTCATAGTGTCATACCCATATGAATTAGGCAATATCTAACACATCGTTCTGTATTCAACTAATTCACTCAATTGAGGACAAAAGTAAAGTTAAACAATGGGAAAAGACTTTGACTAGGCCTCAGTTGAACTTCCTTTGTTTAGACCGAGTTTAAACCCAGTGGGAAATAAATCTTAGTATAACACAGCAAAAATATACCCCGATATAAAAATTGTTTTTGATAAAAGCAGAGAAAATATTAAATAGTATAAAATAGAGCAGTCCTAAAAAACCAGCTCCAGTATGAAAGGAAAAGCAAGTTACGGTTAAATATGTACATGTACAATGTACATGTATTAAAGTAGAAAGCCTAAAGTAGTAAAAAAGTACACAAATGTTACATAAAAATCTATGCAATTATACTCTCCAAGTTCAGTAGACTTTTAGTGGCAAGATTTAGAGAAGCAAATACCAACTTTACAAAACTAAGGTTGTCCCTTAACACATTAACATACATGCATCATATCAATAGTCACTGGAAATATACTTTGTAGAATGTAAAATGGTGAATACACTAGGGGAATTTTTCCATTCTCATATTTCAATAAAGCATTAAATATTGGGAGTATGTGTTGGCGAGAATCCAAGTTAATGTTGCTTGTTTTATAGATCATCCAGGATTTCTAGTGATTGTATGTATTAACAGTGGAGCATGAGTTGTCCATTAGAAAGAATTCAAAATCGGACATCTTCCTCTTTGAGATCCACCAGCATATCTAGTAATCATTTGTGATGAGGGCGTAAGAACTGTCAGTTGGCAAGAATCCGAAAACATCTTTTTCGTTGAGAGCGGCCCGAGTGAACTTCCAGATGTTGAGGTCATCTTCTTCTTCACTAGAAGCCGTAGAAGCTGAAAGAAAATAAATGGTCACAGGTCAACATCCAATAATAAGGTCAAAGGACAGTATTGTCGTTTAAAGATACAATTGATGAATTTCATACATTTTTTTTATTTAGTTAACAGGGATGAGACAGAGAAATTCCCCAAAAGGAGAAAGATTAAATGAGGGTCCGGGGGCAATGGCCCTGGCGGGAATTAAGGAGGCAGCATCACCTTATGGGGTAAAAACTTAAGAAAACTTTTTAAAAATATATGTTGATTTGATTTGATTTTATTCAGACAATATAAAAATATATACATGTCTTGGGTTACAAAACAAGGTTTAGAAAAACCCATACAGGTTTGCAACCCAGATATGGACAATAAAATGGCATACATAATTACACAGTAAATAGTGATACATAAAATATCGAAGCATGACATAGGTTATAGTTCAATATAAATACAACAACAGAAATACAAGTTAGAAATTGCAAGACACTTCTATTTCAAAAATCTAGATTGAGATGTTTTACCAGAGCCGATTTAAAGGTATTTAGCGATTGACTGTTTACTAGTGTTTGTGGGAGTTGATTCCATTCATTAATTGTTTGGGGATAAAAGGATTTCATATAATAGTCTGTTCTGGCATATGGAACGTGCATCTTAAAAGTATTATCATTTCTTCCTATTCTGTTCGCTCGTGTGCACCTATTTACTTCTCCTACATTAATCAAGTTATTTACAATCTTATAGTAAAAAACAAGTCTATGGTACTTTCGTCTATTTTCTAATAAATTCATTTTGACATTTTGTAATAACACGTTATAACTCGTAGACCAATCCTTACACATCATCCTTACGTAACGTTTTTGAATACGTTCAATCCTCTCTTTGTGTGTGTTTCTATAGGGATCCCATGCTGTACAACAATATTCTAAACGTGAGCGAATTAGTGATTCAAAAAGACTTTTTAAAATAGACTTTGGACAATTAACAAAATTCTGTCTTATAATTCCCATGATCCTGTTACATTTTGTATATAAGTCAGTGCAATGGTCGTTCCAGTTTAAAGAATCATTTATTACAAGACCTAAGTATTTTTCAGACTTTACATTTGTTAACTCCTGTCCATTGAGAGAATAATTATATGTTATATCGTGAAGCTTTCGAGACATTTTCATAGTTTTACACTTTGATACATTAAAGTCGAGCAGCCATGTTTCAGACCATTTACTTAAAACTTCTAAATCATTTTGTAATATCTTGCAATCATCTACATTGAAAATTGGACGGTACAATATACAATCGTCCGCATATAATCGAATAGTTGATGAAATATTATTAGGCATATCATTAATGAAACATAAAAACAATATCGGGCCTAAAATTGTTCCTTGCGGAACGCCTGATTTAACTTTGATCCATGAAGAACATTCGCCATTTATAACCACCCTTTGATATCTATTCTGTAAAAAATTCATTATCCATTCTAAATTTTGAGATCTTACACCATACATTTCAAGTTTTGTTCTTAAAAGGTCGTGAGGTACACTATCAAACGCCTTTGCAAAATCAAGGAAAGCAATGTGGACGCTTGAACCAGACTCCATATTATAACTCCAATCATTAATTGCTTCTATAAGTTGTGTTTCACAACTTCTTTTTTCCCGAAAACCATGTTGATTGTCACATAGTATATTATTTTCATTAAAATGTTCAATAAGACGTTTACAAATTATGCGTTCTAAGATCTTGCATGTAATGGACGTAAGAGATATAGGGCGATAATTACCCGGATCCTGTTTGTTACCCTTTTTATACAATGGACATATATTAGCCTTTTGCCAATCGGCTGGCAATACACCTGATGACAAAGACAGATTAAAAAGTTTACAAAGAGCAGGTGTCAATTGTTCTGCACCTTCTTTCAACAAACATGGGGCTAATTCATTGGATCCTTGCGCTTTTGAAATGTCTACATTCTTTAACAACTTTAAGACTTCAGCTTCGGTACATTGAATATCCTCCATAATGTTAAAAAGGATGTTTTCCTTAATTGCATTAATATTCTAAATTTGAGAATATTTGTTACCCCATCTTGCTTAAAGTTGAGATGGGAGAAAAAATGCTGTTAAGGAAGTGATGTCAATGCTAGATGTACAATTAATGATAATCTGAAAGTTTTTTTTTAAATTTATTTTTACCCTCGTTTTGAAATCTCAAAATCGGCAGAAATCAGCCATCCCTGAGTTAAGCAGATATGAAACTTTTTTCATATCATGATTTTGGAAGGTATCTTACTTGGTTCATTCATCTATTTTGATTTGTTTTCACATAGACTCCATTTATTCTAAGCATTTAAAATCTGTAAATCGAAAAAAGATATCAGCTGATAAGATATGATGCAGAATATTGTTTAAAATAACTTATCCATTCAATTGAAGTCAAATCATGCCTTTTCATTTTATTTCAATTCAATTCAATTCAATTTAAATCAAATCAAATCAAAGCCAATCAAATTTCCATCCATAGTCCAGGTAAATGTGGCACATGCATGAGCACAAACCACAAATCATAAAAGTTACCTTTTGGCAGATTGAGCCTAACATTTCTCCTTCTCCTCTGGCCTTTCACGTTTGTTCGCCTTGTGTGTTTCACGCTAAGTGCCGATGTAGCAAAGGACGCAAGGGCAGGCGTGATCAAACCATCATTCATCAACAAGGCGGGCGTCGTCGCTCTCTTCTTACGGCGAGAACTTCCATCGGTCTCACCAGCATCGATTACGACATCAATGCAATCCAGTTCCTTGTTTCTGCGGAGCGGGACGATGTAATCCTCGCTTTCGAGGGAAGAGGAGGGGGGTTGAAGGGCGGGGTCAAGGTGCCGGGTGTCGCCCAGGTCAGCCTCGAAGAGGTCGTCCTCCTTCTCCATCATGGAGGCATCGTCCGGATCGCATCTTGTCTGGTGGTGGTAGTCATAGAAACCTTCCTCATTGTTGATCTGCTGGAAGCAGTCCATCTCGTAGCCAGACTCTGAATCGTTGAAATGTTTGGAAAGAATTTAGTATTGTTACGCACATGACTGTCTACTGAAGATATGAAGTTGGTTTTTTAAGTTTTTTTTACCTGACTGCTAAGAAAACATGTGTTTGTTTGTAGGCAACCAGGGGAACGACTGCTTTAAGTCCTTGCCAAGGGACCTGGTAATGAGGATTAATGCCTTAGCAAAGAGCACTGAATTGGTTTCGAACCCTGGACCTCCCGATTATGAGACCACTGCTCTACCACTGAGCCATGGCGCCTCACTCTGGTAGTCATTTTTCTATTAAGGTGCGTTCAAATTGGACATGGCAAACTGGGAAGGTCTCTTTTCTTGTGGAATGATTTGAGCATAATAAGCTCCACATTTCTGTATCTTAAACATGCAGGTGAGTAAGTCCATTTGGGCAACATGTATAGGACAGACTACTTTCTTTTAAGGCCAATGAAATCTCTTTTTTTTCCCCTCTCTTAGTTCAGTGATTTTTCTCAAATTTGCAACTTTTCCTGACCAACCGCCCTCGCCCCACCACCAAATAGGGACCTCTTTTTCCAAGTTTCCCTGATAGCCAGGATAGCTAGGTATCCTGCCAGTGGGGTAGCTACAGGTGGAGGGGGGGGGGGGTACCACATAACCACCAAGGTCACTTACCCACAGCAATGCAGCTTTCCCCTTTGGTATCCTTCACCCAGAGTGACCTGAATCCCTTGAAGAGTTCCGGGGATTCGTCGTACCCCATGCTGCTATGTCGGGCCAGGGATGGGGGAGAGATGGTGCCCGTAGGGGGTGGGATGCTCACGTCTCGGAGGCAGGCGGGGCTGGAGTCTTCCACGTCTTGGTTGTGTTCCAGGCATGGGGTGGGTACCGCAGTGTCCATTCTGTTGGATCTGGGAAAGGAGGAAATTCAAAGCAAAATATATGTGATTATGATTTAATTCAATTTTTCCAATTCAATTTGATTTATTAAACCATTTAAAATAAAAAAAAGTATACAAATCATGCGTGTATGAACATTATTGATACAGTGTATGGTCAGGTGCCCCTAAAAACCAAGGCTTGATTAATGGGGCCCTCAATACATACAGAAATATACATAGCATAAACATGAGATACAAACAAACTGCTAAGAAACTGAAAGCATTTGTATGCTTATAATTAAGCAACCAGAAGACTGATGGATATAAGTCCTTCCTGAGGGACTTGGTATTGAGGATAACGCCAAGCCATTTATTGGCCTCTCTTTCATAGATGTGACATCCAGCCCTTATGTACCTTGCTCCAGGACTGTCCATCCCCAGCAGATCAATTATCTCCTCATCGGACTCTTCTGTGAAGTCTGTTTTAGACAATGTCTCTCTGTATATGTATACTATCTCACTCTCTCAAGTAATTCAATGGGCCACTCTTTCATAGATGTGACATATATGAATTTGACAACCGCAAATATATATTTTTTAAATGTGTGTAAATACCATTGTATTATTGTATTTTATTTGTCCCTTTTTTGTTTTTTGTGTGTAAATTTTTAGGATCATCTACCTATAAGTTTCTGTGACTTTTTTAATGATCCAACCACTTTGTAATTTCCTTTAGTGTATTTTCCATTTTATTGGTTTATCTATGTTTGCAAGAAATATCTTATTGTATTCTTTGCCTTTGAAAGTGGTAAAAGTGGTGAATAAATTCAATTCAATTCAAGCATATGATCCTTACCTTACGTCTGGACTGTCAGTCCCCAACAGATCAATTATCTCCTCATCGGACTCTTCCGTGAAGTCCGCCATGTAGACAATGTCTGAATTCAGTCGGTCCCCCAGACGTTCCCTGATGATGGAGCTCATGGGACGGATGGGCGCATCGTACCCCGAGGCGGAAAGCTTCTGTCCAAGATATCCCCAGGGGCTGTTGGTGCCACCAGCAGGGGATCTGGACTCGCTGGAGAGGTCGATCTTGCGCTGTTGCATCGCCTTGAAGACTCCGCTGTACCTGAGACAAGGAGAATGACGAAAAGAACTATGAAGTACTCAATGGACGGAATGAACTTGTGGTGGTGGTTGGTTATTTTACCTGACTGCTAAGAAAGCATAAATGCTTGTTAGTAAGCAACCAGACGGCCGACGGCTTTAGGTCCTCTCCGACGATCCTGGTAATGAGGATTAATGCCTTACCAAAGGGCACTAGCACATCGACTTGGTTTTGAACCTGGGTCACCGGATAACGAGACCACTGCTCTACCAATTGAGCTATCGCGCCTCCTCTTGCATGTTTCATATTAATCAGGAATCATTTACTCTGGGGGTTCAAAATGCCTCTCCGGATTATATTTTGGGATTATTAAAGGCTCTGACATTGTTTTGGGGGTAATGGTTCTATCAGAGACATGTATTTTAGGGCTACGGCTCTGACGAAGAATCCTATTTTGGAAAGGAATACATGAGGTGTTGACATTTTAAAGTTATGTAATCTGTTTAAGAATATTTTTGGACAGGCCTACATAACATGGAATAGAGTAATACGGGCAACAGCACTGGCAAGGAATGTCTGATGAGGTTTGAGCAAAAAAGGTTTAGAACAATTGATCTTAAGTAACAAAGAAGACACTTATTGGTTAGACCAGGCCTAAGAATGATATATGGAGAAAAGAGGACCCTTAAAGTTATAGACTATAGGCTTAAGACCAACTAATCTTAGGGAACAGATAAAACATTTCAGTCTAGGATAGGCTAAAGAACAATCCTTATGGGTACAACAGATCTAAGACAAATACGACATGTAAGGCTAGACAAGGCTTATGCATATCTGAGCTAATGACACTTACGGTTGGACGGGGCTTAGCACCCTCCCGGTAGCAGAATCCCATGCCCGCACTCTGGCTGCTGTGGCTCTCTTACGGTACTTCTTTCTTGGGGTGGTACATTTTTCCTGTTTCTTTGATCAAACAAAAATTCAATTGATTTACTGTATTTCAACTCAACAATTCAAAAGTAAAGAACATTTCCATCATACAGTGCAAACAAAATTACAAGAAAAAACAAAATAATCAGGGATGCCAAATTTCAGGCAATAGCCTGAATTCAGGCCCAGGCGAGTTATTTTCAGGCCATAGTTTAGGCTTTTTTGTGTTCAAAATAGTTAATTCTAGGTGATTTTCAGGCCCTCTGACCAATTCTAACTGGCATCCCTGAATAATGCATGAATTAAAAGTATAGGTAACAACCAGGAAGGATTCTTTATTTCCTAAAGGTTGCTGTACAGCCAACCATTTATGTAAATGCTAATAAAGTCTCCATACCTTGAATTTGGTTCCATTTGCATTTTCGTTGAGGATATTCCCTCCAGCAAACTCCTTCCTTTTATCGTCAACCATCTCCTTCTGTCCGACCTGGAGCTCTAGGACCGGAGGCCTGGATGGAGGCCGCTGGTGTTTGGTGAGTGGGACGGGGGTCTGGTTGCCCGTGGGGATGAGACCGGTGGGACGGGCTGGGGTAGAGAACCACGGATGGCTGATGTGCAGCTCTGGTATGGATCCACTGGAACTAGAGCTACAGATTGAAATCCAAATTCAAATAGTTAATTGAAATAAAATCGTTACCTAATAATATTGCAGGGATACCAGTTAGAATTGATCAGAGGGCCTGAAAATTACTTAGAATGAGCTATTTTGTACACAAAAAAGCTTAAACTATGGTCTGAAAATAACTTACCTGGGCCTGAATTCAGGCCATTGCCTGAAAATTGGCATTCCTTATATTGTTATTAAAAACCAAAAGAGGCGTAAGGCAAAGGAATAGGAGAAGGAGAAAGAAGGAGGAGGAAGAGGAAAAGAAGTAGGGGAGGGGGGGGGGGGGCACTGATGATTCGATGAGGAGGGAGAAGAGGATGAATTTAGTAGGTGAGGTAGACAACACCTGTATGGAAAAAATCTATTCGGTCATCAATAACGAAGTAAATGAAAGTTTATGAAATTTAATGTACATAGCAAATTGGAGAGAAGCTCGCAAGATACATCAGTGTTGCCATTTGTGTATGATTGATAGCAAATTCAAAAAATTCATAACTGTCTTATTCTTAATTGGAATTTGCTCAAACTTTCATCGACCTGTTCCTTTCATTTTTCTGCTTTTATTAAAACCAAGTTTATATGAAAGTGGACTTCCCTCTAATAATGGGAAGAGGGCATGGTTGGCCTCTCCAACTACACCATCGACACATGAAAACAGAAAGAATGAATTTTTACTTTGACTCACTTACCTGTCATCCTCGGCCCAAGAAGTTGGTTCCTCATCACAGACCAGGTCTGGACTAGGTCCAGGAACCTTTTCGCTGTCCTCCAGAGATTCCACATCGTAAGCTATGAATGACGTGGGAATCAAATGTTTCGATCAGGGCCCCGTCTTATAATGAGTTGCAATTGATTTTGGATCAATCGCAAGTCTTCCAATTAATGGCAAGTTTGCAGTCTCCTATCTCTTAGGACTAACAAAAAAATATGTTCTATTGCCCTTTAAGTGACAAAACATGTGTCTCCCGGTTAGATTTTTTTTTTTAACCTTTTTTTTCTCACCCTCTTTGGGCTAATATTTTTTTAGTTTTGTAAAAGCCAACTGTAGTTTTTTGGGGTCGGTCGCAAAGGGCAATACAACATCTTTTTTTTGTAGGCCTTATGTACATAGTTGCAATTGATATCAATCACAAAAAATATACAAATGATGCACAGGTTTGAGTGCGTCGGTAGGGATTGTGTGCACAAGGTACCTTTGAATGGTTTTAGACCAAATTCAAAGGTACCGCGTGCACACAATTCCACCGACCCACGAATTAAACCTGCATGTGCATCATCTGTGTTATAAGATGGGGCCCCCAAAATTGTCCCCAAATTTTGTTTACCGGACGCATGATTTTTAACTAATCATGAAATTTAAAAAAAAAATCGTCAGTACACATTTAACTGTAAACTTAAAAAAAAAAAAAAAAAAATAATAGAATTTTTAATTTTTTTTTTCAACAGATTATTATTATTCTTATTATCAAAAACACAAAAAAAACAAATAACTATCACCTAAAAAAATTTTTTTTAAAAAATCATTAAAAAAAATTTAAAAAAATAGAGAATTATTTAAAAAAAAGGATATCGGTGGTATCTATCGCCGATATTGCATGCATCCAGTAAAAATAATTACATGGTAATTGACCACTCAGATTGCAGGGATTCTTCTACCCATCCTATAATAGGGACTGTTTATAAGACGGGGCCCAGGGGTTCTGATTTAATTTGTTAGGCAGGCCAGGAATATTTTTTGAATTCATGTGGGCCCACTTAGTCTATAACTTAAACATACAAATGGTTCTTGTATGGATGAGTTGGTGAGTGGGGGGGTTCACCTACAGGCCCCTAGAAATGCACTCAAATGTACATATTGTTGAACATGCTTTAATATCTGAGCTGCTGTGATTTTCACATCAAGATCAAAACAATTTAACTTCTATATTTTAGTGATATGTTGACAAGGGCAATAGAGGGCTAGAGATAAATAGAGAAAGAAAAAGAGAGAGATTTTGAGAGAGATTGAGAGAGAGAGAGAGAGAGAGATATTGAGAAAGATAGAGATGAATCCCCTCCCCCCCCCCCTCATTTCATTGGGGGGGGGGGGAATAGAAATGTCCCTCTGGGTATGTACAGCTACATACCAATCTTGACGGGTGTGATGGAGGTACCAATGATCTGGTATGTCTTCATGGGTGTGGATATCAGGGATGATCCTCTCAAGAGCCTGACCTTGCAAGGTGTCGTGCAGACATCGATCATCGGGCTAGACGGAGCTGGGAGGAAGGTAATATACATACCGGTAAAAGAAAAGACTTTGAAATATTTTTTCTGAAATTATGCACTCTAAAATGCAAGATCGTGGCATGTATCAAGACAACACAAGTTGCTCCAAACGCTCTTGGCCTTTCAAGTGTTTTATGCACATTTCCTATGAATTATATCCTCATTTGTCATATATTTATGTATTCCCACCAATTTAATTGCTGGAAGGTGTATACATCCTCTAAAAGTAGGAAGTATGTAGAATAATAAGTAATGTACATGGAACTTTCGTGAATTATTACCATCGATGACCACTTGCATACCTAGAAACATTCATGAATCATAAACCTTCATTGAATCTCCATTGAGATGGATACACGGTATGAATATTTCTTGAAATTAATTGCACACTGATAATGGCTGCCGGAGCTAAAGCCAGGTAACTATGATTTTCCAAAGGTTTTTGGACGCTAGGGCATACTAATGATTTCGATTGTAATAGATACACTCTACAAGAACATGATATCAAAATCAATATGTCTTGAGCATTTGTTATTGATAACAGTTTTTATGAAACAGGGTTCAGGTACAAAGCACGATCTACCGAAGATGTGAAGTCATATTCCTATCCAGCTGCTATTACAAACATGTAGAACATTGCAAATTTGGACAGCCTCTTAATTATGATATACGCATAACATATTTCATATTTCTGTAACGCACAGGTGAGTGAGTCTGTTTGGACAAAAGGCCAATAAATAATATCAAAATCAGTATCTCTTGATCTTACCACCAGTCTCATTTGTGGAGAGATTCTCCTGCTGTACGTCTTCCTTCCTACCCTGTGGACTATAGGGTACCGTCTGTGACCCCGCCCTGCCACACCCCATCCTGCCACGCCCAGTCCCCCTCCTGGTGCTTGATGGGTGAGGAATCTTTAAGGTGGGGTGTAGAATGGAGCACAGGGGTACCACCTGGTCCTGGTCCTGGTTGGTGGAGGCAAGCTTGATGCGCTTCTGGGGTCTGGAGGGGGTGTGACGGGCCGGTGGTAGGTGGATGATGGGGGAACATTTCTTCCGCTTCGCCAGGATGGGGGACTTCTTCAAGGACTTGTGCTTGGGACGCCTTCTTTTTGTCATCCTGTGTACGATGATGAGATAATTAGTAGACACGTACCATGATACAACAATTCCTCTGATGACAATTGCTCTGGGTCTAACTTTTAGGGTTGAAGCTATTATTGGGTTTTAGGTTGGCTTTAGGGTTACATGGTTTCATATAGAGTTGAATCCTAAATTCAATTTGATAATTCCCCTAAATAGATTGACCACTGAACATGTTGCCGGAGCATAATGTTGTACAATAAACTTTCAGAAGTTGATTGTATCTTTACAGTGGGTATCATTTCTTCCTTTGTTTCTTTTATCTCCAACTTTCTCACCATTTCGCATATTTCCATTAATGGTATAATTACCTCTGTCCCTACCACTCTCAACACTTCCCCCTTTCTCCCTCTGTACACCCACCTCCTAATACCACCTTAACTGTCTTTAGGGATCCTGGGCGTATCCTAATTACCTGGTCTTTGAATTGGAAAACCATGACCCTACCGTCTCTGCAGAAGGCCTACAAACTTATCTCCCCTCCCCCTCTCTCTCTCTCTCACACATACACAGACAAACCAAAACTTTTGTCTGTCTGTCTCGCCCAAACACCCACCTCCTAATTCCACCTTGTCTATCTTGAGGGGTCCTGGGTGAATCCTTAGCTGGTCCAAGAGTCGGAAGACTACGGCTCCACCGCCTCTGCTGAAATGCTACAAACTGATGATGAATATCTCTTAACTGTTGGAGGGGTGTAACCTTCTGCAACTTCTCCTTTGTACCATTTGAAATTTCTGCAATGAAGTAATTATCACAAAAACAAAAATAAGTATGTTAGATGACACATTCTTCTGATAAATACCTCCAAGCTAAGTAAGCTTATATTTCAATTAAGCTCATGAAAATAAACAAGCTCCGTCCCCTCCCCCCCCCCAAAAAAAAAAGGTACCTGCAAAAGATTAAAAGGTGATTTGGTCGCACCTTAGCCCCATTGCATGAAGCTTGAAACAGATGGTATCATTGCCATCAATATCAACTGCCATGGCTACATCACTCAACAGCCAATCAAATCAAGGTTTCCATGGATGCAAAGTTTTATGCAACTGGGCCAAGGAATATAAATGCTAAGCTAATTAATACATTACGGACCTTTGGTTTGCTGTAATGCAACAAGAACACCCTCCAAGTATTTTATCCTCACAAAAGACTGGTGTAAGATGGCCTCCTATAAAACATAGATAAGGAAAAATAATAAGAACACACATTTTCCTCAGAATCTTCCAAAAAGTAGGGTCGACCGACTTCTTTAAAAAAAACAAATGTAATAACTCTGTGCACATTGGCATACATATAATATACACAAGTACATCATATCATATGAAACATATTATTTTGTATTTTATAATTTTCTTCCACATTTGTTCATTTAATGTATCTCTTTCTTCAACTATGTAAGAACAAGAATAAAGATTTAATGCAATTTCTAGAAGGAATTGTATTTTAGGGATGACTATCAAAACATGACTGATTTAGGACAGTATTATAAAATTTGAATGTTCACGCAAAAGTTATCAATCCCACTATTCAAACCCTCTCACAGACATTGGAATGAAACTGTCGCCTGTCCAGAGCAGTAAGGGCATTCAGTAACTCCAAGTCTTTGTTAAAATCTATGAGTTAACAACTTTCTGGCCTTTAACAGACGATAAACATTTTTGAATTTCCTGACCTTAGAAACCTTTTCCTGACTCCCTGAAGCATAGACCTGCTCTTTGAGTAGATCAAATCCAGCAGTGATATTGGCTCGACACTTAGCGTCCGATTCCCTTCTTTTCAGCTTTTTATCATCATAGGACTCCATAAAATCACCTTGGCAGTACTGTGGGAAATATGTTCATGGGTGATACTAGCGATGGATGAAATGCAAGCCATTTATGACATTTTACAAATGGATTACACTGACAAGTTCTAACAAAGGTGAAATGGCTCATGTATTTGATTCTTTAGAACAACATATCAAAGATGATTTACAACCAATATTTCATTAATCTTTTAAGACTTATGTTGGAAAATATGATAAAGAACTAATATTTGTGATGGTAAGTGTCATTTGATAAATATTTTCTGTTAAATCTAAAGAGTAAAGGCAACAGAGAAGTCTTTAAGTTTGTTGAGAGTCCGAACAGCATAAGGCATTTGAAAATACATGGATTTTGTTTAAGTCACAAATAAACCTTCACTACAGGACATTGGATCAGCAAGTGTTATATACAGAAGATATAAAAGTACTGCATGTTTACCAAGACAAAAGAGGGGCCTTTAAAGGCTTAATTTTTGTTGAGAGTCCAGACAGTAGAAGGCATTTGAAAATACATGGATTTGGTTTAAGTCACATATAAACCTTCACTACAGGACATTGGATCAGCAACAGTTATCTACAGAAGACAGTAAAGAACTTCATTTTTACCAAGGCAAAAGAGAAGCCTTTATGTTTGTTGAGAGTCCGAACAGCAGAAAGCATTTGAAAAAAAAGTATTTGAAGAAAAAAAGGATTTGTTATTGTTGTACGTCACAAATAAACCTTCACTAGGCCTAGATCTACAATGGATCAGCAAGGGTTATCTACATAAGATATTTAAGTAATGCTTGTTTACTAACTACTAAGGCAATAGAGAAGGCTTTATCTTTATGTTTGTTGAGTGTCCGGACAGCATACAAGGCATTTATTTATACATGGATCTCGTTTGTCACCAATAAAGCTTCACTAAAAGTAACACTAAAAGGACGTTGGATCAGCAACGGTTATCTACAGAATAAAGTAGGCTACTGCATGTTTACCATTTCCATTAAGTGATCTGTATGCCCATCAGAACAAGAGTATATTCCATCATGTAGCTGGTCCATTGTCTCCTCATCAAGCCCTGAATAGGAAAGTATAAAAAAAAATGAAATGTTTCTTTTATATTTGGATCTTATAATAGATCTACATAGACTCTAGTCTAGATCTAGTCTAGACCCTATACAAGTTAGACTAGACAAGAGTCTATGCATGAAGATGAATTAAGAAAAAAAAAAATTGATTTTACAAAATGAAATAGGGTCTAGAACCTAGTATAATTTAGAGACAACTAGAAAAGTGTAACAGGAATCATCCCAGATGGGGGAGGGGGTTACTCAGATTTGGTTTGGACGGGGGTGTGCTGCTCAATAATTCGTAGCTAGCTGATTACCTTTTGTTCCCAGTGGCATAGATCTATGTTACACTGCATCACATTCATGTCTCTAGTAGACCTCTAGTAGGCCCATCTAGACTCGATCTACATCTATACTGGTACTGCACACACTTACACATACGATCAACCAAGTCAGACCAGTCCCGAATTTACATGCAGTCCCACATTTACATGCACAGAATGAGCTAGGCCTCCAGCTAGTTAGTAGTTACGCCAACGATACCCACACGCGCACATACGCCACACTTCCTGGGTTCGGACATTTGTATTATTCTCGAATTCAAAGTCAAACGGCAATATGAAGAGGTTGTTTCATAAATCGTTTACTTTAATTGTCAATGTCGGTCAATATTATACATGACACATAAACTATACCTAGTCTATTAGTATTAGGATGGTTAGTGTTTTCGTTAAGCCTAGTAAAACTTTAACTAACTAGATCTAGACTAGGTCTAGATCTAGTAGACTCTAGGCCTATTTGTAAAGCAAGTCTTTATTTTCATCGAGGCAGCATCTCTGGCCGGACAAACTCAAACTCAAAGACAAACACTAGGCCTACAGTGACAACCGCCCTCCTATTCCGTGCGTGGCATAGACTCTAATTAGATCTAGACTAGATCTAGACCTCTAAATATAATGCCAGACTCAGATCTATTTCTAGATCTAACTGAGCCTGAGGTATTGTACTAGACTTCTAGGCCTAAGTTAGACCTATAGGGACATTTGTACCGACTAGGCCTAGTTTGATTCCATACTCACCAAACTTGGGCTGCTTGAATTGATTAACTAACTTTCATTTAAGACAGTTAACTGGGTTCTAGATCTAGATCTAGGGCCTATAGGCCTATAGAGATCTCTGTATTTGCGATTCCTCCTCCAGATGCCAAATTCAAAGCAACCAGCCAGTTGCAGTTCTCGGATCAAATGACGCGCGCGTTCGTGATCGGTCGATTGACTCAAGCGCGCGCGAAGCGCAACATGAATGTACAGTAAACGCGCGCACCGTACGCGCGTACGTCGTAAGCGCGCATATTTACTTTCGCGTGCGCATACTTAAAAGCACTCGTATCAGGACAATTACCCCTCCCCCCCGAAAATTACCCCCCTCCCGTAAAATTACCCCAAGGACAATTTCCCACACCCCTGGAACTTACTCCCTAGGATAATTACCCCCCTTCCTCCAGTCACAACCAAGGACAACCTTATCCATCCTGAGGACAATTACCCCTCCCCCCGAACATTACCCCCTTCTTTATTAAAGGGGAAGTCCACCCTGATAATAAGTTGGTTTTAATTAAAACAGAAAAGTTTTTTTTTTTTTGGGGGGGGGAGGCCGGCTGATTGTCCAAGAAGGTAGTTTTCGGGGGGGGGGGGGTAGTTGTCTGTGAATGCCTGTGTGCAGTAGCGTAGTGAGTAAAAAAATCGGGGTCAGAACAAAATCCGCATCACCACCAAGCAGCATAATACAGCGTCTTCTAAAATAGGGGGTTGGGGGGGACAACAAAAAAGGGAGAAAAAACAACAACAACACCATTTTTAGACGTCGCTATATACATGTAGGCTACACTACCAGGGATAATATCAATATTTGTTTCTTTCTTTACGTGGTACAAGATATGGTCTTAATATATATATATTAATTTTCGAGCGAGCAAGAAATTTAAGATTTGTGAGGTCCCAGTGCGAAAAATTACATCTAATAACGAAGACAGGAAAAAAAAACTCTGATGAGTATTAAGCACAATCTAATGAAGAAATACTGTAAAGTTCTTGTATATAAAATTATGTAACATAATTATAACATCTATAAATGCGAACGAGCTCTAGGAAAAGTTAAAAGGAAAAGGCCCTAAGGCGCCTTGAATTATAGGGTTGCATGTTATGGAGAAAGTAAAAGTAGACACTATCAAAAGGGGAAAGGACAGTCATTAGAAAAGAAAAGGGGCGCTTGTCATATGTTTACAGTTTATTTTTGAGGTACCTGTTAAACTGGCACAGTCCCCTCACCGGGAGTGCCGCCTCGGAAAACCAAGTAATTTTAGAATCATTTTTAAATCACTGGTATCGAATTAGAAATATGAAATCACGTTTAGATTATATTTTGGGGGTCAACTGTAGGCCCCCGGAAATTTGGAAATCGCGCCGGCCGATATTTTGCTCAACACCCCCCCCCCCCCCCCCTTCCTTGAGCCCTCCAAAAGGTAAGTTTCTGGTCACAATTTAAAAAAATAATAAAAAAAAATTTTCTTTTTGTTTTAGCCAGGGGGGGGGGGGGGCAAGGCCCGCTCGCCCCCCCCCCCCTGGATCCGCGCCTGATTAAAGCAACAAGCCGGTTTAATATCATAACACTGTCTGTAAAAAGGATCAAGAGGCTGTGCAAATGAGAGCCCCACCCCAAATAGAGTCTTAATTATCTTTAATAATATTGACTTTTTCTTCTTTTACACACCACTCTGTTGAATCAGGCGGTTCAGTAACCTTACGTTTGCATCTTGCATATCAATTAGTTTTTTTAGTTGCAACATTTTTTATATTGCATCAGTCATCTTTTCGTACATCCACTAGGTAATTCCATTACGTTTCCTCCTCAGAATTCAAGCAAGGCTTGTTGGTCTAGTGGCATGATTCTCGCTTTGGGTGCGAGAGGCCCCGGGTTCGATTCCCGGACAAGCCCCGTGTATTTTTTCTTAATTATTGTCGGAGATGAGAAAATATGTTCCTCTATTCTGTGTCAATCACTACTGCTGTCAATAACCAATAAATCAATTTTATTACTATTCGAAACATATGATTTATGTACTTCATAAATATATGCCAATAGTTTTCACGTTCATGAAAGGTTGAAGATATATTTTCATGTCAATTGAAATACATTTATTTAGTCCCCGGTACCAAAATGATATGAACATTTTATACCCCCCCCCCCGAACATGACAAACTTAAAATAGTGCATAGTTCATAACAAAACTTGGAATTTATAGAAGTCTGGATCTTATATCAACCATCAAAATCTACTGAGCGAACGAACGAACGTGTCGTGCTAGTTCTGGCTGGTTTACACAAGCAAATTAAAGAAGGGCTTGTCCGGGAGTCGAACCCAGGACCTCTCGCACCCGAAGCGAGAATCATACCACTAGACCAACAAGCCATGATTTTTGTTTACTCAAACACCAAACAAATTATTCTGCTATGAGGGACAATACAGAATTATAGCGGGCTTTAAAAAAAAATATCTTAGGGCTTGTCCGGGAATCGAACCCGGGGCCTCTCGCACCCAAAGCGAGAATCATGCCACTAGACCAACAAGCCTTTGATGCGAGACAAATATGAATTAAAATTAATATTAAAGTTTACAGGTTTATCCTGTTTTATGAATGCACTTTGTGTTTGCATAACGCATTGCATATACTGTACATAGATCATTATCGACAGAAGGGGGAAGGGGGGAGGGGGTGGTGAGCACTATTTTTTTTTTTTTTTTGCCCCTGGAAATTTGAAAATCGCGCCGGCCGATATTTCGCCCAACACCCCCACCCCCCTCCCCCCCCCCCCTTTGAGCCAAAAAAAAGAGGTAAATTTCTGGTAACAACTTTTTTGGGGGGCCCGTTTTTGGTGGTTTTTTCAGCCGGGGGGGGGGGCGGCAATGACCACTCCCCCCCCCCTGGATTCGCGTCTGGTCAACTGTCTCCTCCCCCAAAGCCCCCTCCCCCAATCAGTACGCCAGTGCCAGTGTGAACAAAAGTGCTCTAAAAATGCAACTTTTCAATCTGCAAATCAATGGGGAAATTATTTCGGTCTGATATGCCTGACCTCTCAACAATCGAGATTTACCTATAGGGAATCGCAAGAAATGCTAGGTTACTATAATTCTGATTATCCTATTATTAGTATTACAAAATTTAAAGTCATCCCATTTATTTAAAGAGGGAGATTAAACATGTTATTGTGTTCATGCTCTCAATATAT
>JAVYIG010010143.1:0-71533 GCA_035222895.1 Strongylocentrotus droebachiensis
AAGCGTATTGCCAAAGAGTTTATAAATGTGTGATAAATAATTTTTCTTAATAAGTTATCCCTTTGAGGAAGGGAATCTGAATTTCTGACCCTAAATAGCAGGGACCACGGAGCGTTTTTGAGAGTCTGGGGGGGGGGGGGGGGTCTGAGCATGCGAACAATCTATAAACCCCTTTTTCGGAGCTTTTATGAAACGTGTCTACTAAAAAAAAAAGCCCCAGCCACCCGCTTCCGCGGCCCCTGCATAGTTTGAGAGTTACATGGCCTATAGAGGGCGGTCAACTGGTATCACGTGAAAGCATTATGAGTAGGTCACGCTCCGTTGTGGAATCGTTGGACCGTACGTTCTTTAATGCGGGATTTCCGCATGGCGCCTTTTCAATAGAGGGGTGCGGACGATTGTGGCTTTCACGCAAACTAGGCCGCGTTGCATAAAGCCGCGTGTTTACTGCCACTCGAATTAATCCAAGGCGCCTTACCTTTGTTACAAGCCCAGTCGTATTTACATACGATACTGTGACATGATATAAAGAGCGTGCCAGTCCGTATAACATAGATTTGTGTGGTTCCCAGGCAAAGTCAATATTTTTGTCTCTCTCTCTCTCTCTCTTTCTCCTTTTGGTGTTAAAAAATCCAGGGTTCCATGACTAAACCCATATCGTTTACATTATATATATTAAGAAGAAGAAGACCAAAAAAGACTATATGATTGCTGATTGTTTGGTTGGTGTGTGGAACAGCTAACCTAACAAATTTCCCGTATAAACTACACACGCACCCACCCACACATTCTCCTTTTCTCTTCTAAGTTCCCCTTCAAGCACGCTCACAACGACCATGGCTGGGGATGAAAATGACAAAGAAGAGACAAAGTAAGGCCAGGCCTACATTACGCTTCGATATTTATTTTCTGCCTCATTCGAACTTCATGAATGTTTTCTTAAACATTGTCGGGGAGTTATATTTCAGTTAAGTTCCTTAATTCCTTAGATTTAGATAGTAATACATAAACACATGTATAACAATTGTAATAAAACGAAACTCGATTGTAAAAACTCAAAACATAATCAATTAGTGACTGGGACACCTAAGCCTGGTATACCCTTAACCTCCCCAAAATAACATGTTTACATTTGCAAAGAAGATTTGGAATTGTCTAAGTTCGCTAATACATTATATTTAACTATTTCAATTGTGGAAAAAGTACTCAGATGCAATTGAAGTCCCCTCGTACCCCTACCCCCCCCCTCCCGCCCCGCCCCATCGTCATTTAAACTAGTTTCTTGTCTGTCTGGGAACAGACTTAGGTTTCTATTTGTTAAGCGGAATGCCCAGGCCACTTTATCACATGATTATTATTTGCATCACTAATGGGCGAGAGATATTGTATTCTTGTGTTTGATTGGTTAGCTTTAATTACATGTACTTTCCTCTGGTTTCGTTTTTAGACCACGTGATCCAACCATGGACCTATCAGGTACCTGCTCATCAATGTCACGTAACCAGACGGTAAAATACAGACTCACACAGCCTATATATTCTTCGACACACGGCATGTTTTGGCATCTGTCAGACCGGACTCAGGACCCAGAGACAAATTCTCCTCTTACCTTGCGAAAGAGACATTGCAAACGCCTTTACAACACGTTCTAGAAGAGGACTCGACGCCTCATTTCGCATTTAGCAGGATCTAGGCAAACAGTGAGTATAATATATCATTTCAGTTTACAAAATTTCTGAGCTCGAGCAAAGCAAGCACAACAAAATATGTAGACATCTTTTTGTATAGATATTATACCTGGATAATGGATCAAATATCACATTTCATAATATTTAAACAAATCTTCGCGAACTTTGGTCACCCCCATCATAATAGCCAAGGGTACGCTTTCCGGAAGCTGGAGAAGAATCATTTTGGCATCGTATACTGATTATAATTCAATGATTTACACATCTATCCAATCTGTCGCTATAGTACAACAGTAACGGCCCATATGTGGCACTAATAAATGATTTGCATGGGACTAATTTTATTCGGTATAACTTGCATATATTTATGCGCAGATTGAGAAGGAAAAAAAAAAATTACTGACAGTTCGTCTTTTGCGCACCTGTATAATTGAATGGAGTGATTTTAGCCAGATTCTGGCGATAAAAGTGTGTAATTTTTTGAACAAATTAGGCTTTTACGATCACTTTTACGGGACTGGAATTCGGAAAGTTTGCCGACATGCTTGACGATGCCTCCGTGTTTATATTTCTCGCATTTGCAAGTTTTTCGCGCTTTTAGGTAAATGTAGTCTCGGATTTAGCAGGGGAAAAAATATGAGTTTCTTGCAGGGCCTTAAATGGGACCCTCAATATTTGCTTGGGGACCCACCTTTTGGGTCTTTCTCCCAGCTCAGTCATCCCTACAGACCCCCGAGATTTGTTTGGCCTATCGCAATAAGTTTAAAGATACAATGACCCTTCTGCAGCTAACATCATATTCGGTAAAACTTTACAGGAATTACGAATATGTCATGTATGTCCTATCTGTGAAATTTAAACGTTAGCAGTGTCCTAATATTCAAGTTATGCAGGAAAACCCGTTTACTTGCTAGACTTCATTGTCAGACAATATTAAGTGACTGACTGGCTTTTCTCTTCTTTGGTAATAACATACATGGAATGAGCTGTAAAGGGTACATGAGCATTTGTCTACATCAATAACCCACTTCTTGTAATGGCAAAATTAAACTGATTGAATCTTTGCGCAGCATAAGACGTACGACCATTCCGTACAATGGCTTGAAAATCAGACTATTACTTACTGGCTCTATAGCTCTTAATTCGATTCGACAACTTATAGTCGTTATTGTCCCACTTGAAGACATTTTCAAACCACCTTTTTCTAGGGAAGTTCTAAATTAGTATTATCTTTCAAATGCCGTTGGAATTTAACCTTTTCATTTTTGGGCCTGCAAATGGGACATACTACCTTAAACATTTGTTTTGGTCTTGCTGCTTCCAATCTTTGAGATGTAGGGATTGATGTCACACTTCCATCGGCTGACAGACAATCATCCACATAGACGATAATTTTAGGTGTTCTCAATGCCCATGTCAAATATAATATGTATGTGGAAATATTTGTGTGTTCAAACCCGTTAATAAAGTGCACAGTTTTATATAGAAAATCTGATATGCTATGATTCAAGGGGGTTTAATGTCTTGCCTTTTCACCATTAAAGTAGTAGCTAATTTGGATAGACCGGATTTTATCATTTTTGGGGTATTTAGTCATTTTATTGGTCATAATACAAAAAAAAAAATGTTTAACTTTTTCATCAAGGTATAAAGTAGAACATTCTACATGCATCTAAATCATAGGTAATAAACTAGTACATACTCTTTTGTGAACATAGTAAACAAAATTATACATTAATCATCCCAAGCAAATTCTGAGGGTCCCAACAAAGGCCCCTGCAAACAACTCAATTTGATTGCCGCTAAGTTTAATTTGCCTAAAAGCGCGAAAAAATAGCAAAAGAGAGAGGTAAAAACACGAAGACTTCATCAAGCATGCCGGCAAAGCTTCCGAGTTCGGCAGTTTGTGGAAACATAAAATCAGTTCCGTAAAAGCGATCGTAAAAGCCTATTTTGTTCAGAAAATTACACACTTTTATCTCCAGAATCTGGCTAAAACACTCCATTCAGTTATGCAGGTAGGCAAAAGACGACCTGTCAGTAAAAAAAAAAAAGAAATCAATATGCGCATAATTATATGCAAATTATATCGAACAAAATAAGCGAATTGTTTATTAGCGTCACAGATGGGTCGGTACTCACTATATGGATAGGTTGGATAGGTGTGTAAATCATTGATATTTTAATCAGTATACGATGCGAAAATGATTCTTCTCCAGCTTCCACAATCCGACCTGGGAATTTCTGTTGCGTCGTATGCGGGATGCAATTACTCACTGTTTTTTGGAAATTTGTGCGTGAGATTTGGTTTTTGGTGAGTCAAGGACGCAAAAACGCAACTTAGCACGACCCTTGCCTATGCAGTGCGTATACACAAAAAGTGTACCAAACTTTAGTAGCTATTAATTAGAATGTTATAACCTGTGTAACCTTGAATCATATTTTATTATAAAGAAGAACTAATACCCTGCTCACACTATGAACATGACGGACAAAGAAAGCGGACAAAATATACAGTTCCTCAGGTAGACAAAGAAACATCCCTTCACTGCTATTATGTAAAAAGGTGAATATGCATGTGACACCTGTTCTAGACATTTTTACATAATAGCAGTGAAGGGATGTTCCTTTGTCTACCTGACGAACTGTATATTTTGTCCTCTTTCTTTGTCAGTCATATTCATAGTGTCATGATACCATTTTAATGAATGAGCTGCAAAGGATGACTGAACAGCAGGCTTTTCAAAAAGCATTGTCAAAATCCTCTTGTACCAATTTGGGCTGAAGCAATGCATATGGGTCAAAAGCCATTATGTGTGTGTAATTTCATTCCAGAACAATTGTTCCTTTATTTACATTGACTATAAGGTAGTTGAAGACTCAAAG
Organism: Strongylocentrotus droebachiensis; assembly: GCA_035222895.1. Lineage (NCBI taxonomy): Eukaryota > Metazoa > Echinodermata > Echinoidea > Camarodonta > Strongylocentrotidae > Strongylocentrotus > Strongylocentrotus droebachiensis. The sequence continues at coordinate 4,575 of JAVYIG010010143.1, forward strand.
AATTGCTTATGGCACTGGTTTTTTTAACTTATACCAAATGTGTCCACAAATGGGTCCAAAATGAAATCATGTTTACTCACTTCAAACTTGTATTTTTACGATCAGGACTAAACATATTTTTGAGAAATGCAAATTCTGGACCTTAATCTATCTCCTTATTTATTCACCAGATATGAATACTTTGAGTTTTTACAATTTTATTGTGAACTATAGCATATCTAATAACTGTGATATAAAACTCATTTGCTATTAACTACACCTTTAAATATGTTGGGTCTTTAAGAATATGTTTCAGAGATTATTCATGCAAATTGTTGAGTTTCTATCTTGAAAAATACAGATTTTGTATCCCTTGAAAGTGAATAATAGCTCTAAATTAGGGTTTTGACAATAACAAGTTTTTATTTCAATAGGTAAAATCCTTTTTCTTAGGTCAAACCTTTTTTATCATAACAACTGATGATATAAGGTAAATACATGCAAACAAATTGGGAACCAGTGCATTGCCTAATAATTTTCATATGACACACCACTGATGTTTCGGACGTTACACACTGTTAACATTATAACTTTATTCAAGTTAATTGCTTTTCTTTAGGTATTATTGACCTCAGTTACATTAATTGTTTGCAGAAAAATACTTCTGTAACATTTATTGAAAAAAATTATGCAGTTTTAATTAGTTTAGCACATACATGTATACCAAGTTTGTCTTCATCAACCACTCAATTTATGTAAGGTATATTATTCATTTCAAGAACGTGTACCGGTAGTTAAAAATGCTTATGTGATCTAACAGAGTGAAATATGAAGCTAATAGCAATTGTAGTCATCAAAACTCCTTAGAAAATACACTTCGAAACATACTCTTTATTGCATGTTATGAACAAGAGTGTGAAATGTATACTATGGTTTGTTTCGGATGTTACACGATGTTAACATTTCAATGAGATCATCAATTTCTACAAACTCTACAATATAGATGTTTAATCAGCTTGCTAATGTTCTTTGCCTTCAACTATATAGTGTGTCAGTCAATAATATCACTAACACATACATGTATGTAAGCAAAACATTGACAAATCTTTAAAAAAATAAAACTATACAAAAGTACCCCCAGTCATGTAAGTACGGTAATAAGAAATAAGTGAATCCTAATTTATGTACATCTTGAGAATGAGACATTTAAGATGTATTTTAAAATTGTGTATGTTTTAGGTTATAATACTACTGTAGTAACAATGATCCTTTACCACTATTTTTATTAGGAGGCTGTTTCAAACGACAATTTGTTTTAATGCTCTTAAATAACTATTTATTAATTTATTTAATTGATGACCGATTGATGAATGGATGGATTGATTGGTTGGTCGGTTGGTTGGTTGATAGATCTTAACTCTTGCTGTGCCTATATCACAGGTGACAAACAATATACAGTGTAGGTTAAACATGTACCGTATTTGCCGGCGATAAGGCAGCAGCGCCGCACCCCCAACTTTGACATTTCGTAGAGGAAAAAAAACAAAAACGGACAGCCCATTTATATTTTACACTAGTGTAGGGTTGCGGTTCTAACAGATAATTCCTAGCACTCTTAACACAGAGGCAGCCCAGCAGACATGTTGTAGGATTGATAACTACTGGCTAACTGACCAGGTTTTAATGTGTAAAAGCATTACAGCATTCTATGTAGCATTCCACATACATTCCATGCAAAGTAGAATAAATCAATACATAATCATATAGTCCCATACAAGTATAAATCAACATCACAAAGTATTCTTGAATATTCAAACATAAACAAAGGGTATATATTGAATATTCATAGTATATGTAAATTATACTATATAAGCTTGACTGCATCAGGTGAACATTGAAACCAATGAGAGAGAGGTAGACAGATGAAAGGATGGTGGATGAAAAGGGTGAATGTGAATGAGGGATGACCTACTAATATTAAAGGGATGAATCATGGATATGAAGGGGAGTTTCAGAATTTCAAAATAAATCCCTACACTAGCTTATACATTTTTAATGTATGCATTCATTTGAGGAAGATACTACATTTATATGTTTAGGATCATTAAATAAGGTATTACTGGTAATGCCCTTTTCTTTTATACATGGATGTACTTTCTACACAGATTAGTTACGTGTACTGAGTGCCCTTTTTAAAAGGTATTTTCAAATGAAAATCCATATTTCCCATAATTTTTTAGAAAAACATTTTAATTTGCTTGATTTTATCAACTTTATATACCTGTATCATACCCGTGTCATGTACATGTACACTGGGTATTGCTTAAGTGGGTGATTTTGAGCTTTTGTAACCTACCAAATAGTTTAGATTGACCATACAATCTTTGGTTATATGACATAATTTGGAACAAACCTCTGTAAAATGAAAACGTGATGATTTGCAAACACAAAGCAATGTAAATAGCAAGAGGAGAGGTTGAAAAGTTGAAATTTGCTATTCTCACATCTATCTTTGCCCCTCATTTGGACTAGTTAAAGTATGAAAATGTCTGTTAACAGTTTTATGTAACATCCGAAACGTGCTAAAAGCATACCAGAAAGTGCTGTTAAAATGGCTGAATAATTTTTATGAGTCACTTTTATTGAGATTTTTCTGATAAATTACAATTAAGGATATAATAAAGCAGCCAACAATGCCTTTCACCACAAAGTGTGGCTTCAATATTTATATTTGATAAGTCAATTTTGCAGAAAATTTAGATATTTTACGGAAAATTTGATTTATGCATCATATTTCTTCATATTTTTATATTTAGATCTAAATGAAATTATCAAAATAGTGTTTTTAACAGGAGTGTGCATTGTGAAATCGTAAATTGCACATATGATCGAAATTTAGTTGAAATTTGCAAACTATGTGTTAACAATCAAATAGTGTAACGTCCGAAACACCCTTCTTGCGTTTACACAAAATTATTGGATTTGAAAGACCTGATTTGTGTTTTGACTTGTGTTAAGATTTATAATAACTTATTTCATAATGATTTATTTACTCCAGATACCCTCAAATATGGGTTATCATCATTTATTTGGTATTTTTTGTTTCGGACGTTACATTTGTTTCGGACGTTATACAACTGTTAACGGAAAATTGGTTTTAACTATAAAATAGTATTGTAATGATGTATTGCAAATTTCTTTTTTGGGGTGGGTAGCCGCCATGAAATGTTTAAAAAATGATACGAAAGATAGGTCCTGCAGTTCATATATTTTCTGCTACTTCAAATTGAAAGTTGTTTCGGACGTTACAAAATTGTTTACGGAAAATGAGACAACTTTTTCAAATGTTGAATATATTTGTAATATAAGCGCTACTACAATTAAATAATATTTTCTTTTAATTTAATGACTTGGAGTAACTAATAAGCTTATTCAAACCATAAACAATCTCATTAAATGATTGTTCTAGTGGGTTAAATGAGGGCCTACATTGTTTACGGAAAATGTAACGTCCGAAACACCATTTTCAATTGCACTGTTCCATCAAAATACAGGAGTTAATTCAGATTACTGTTAACTTTCTTTAAGATCCACCCATGCTCATTAATCATCAATAGAAAAAAAACATATTGCTTGTGGGTATATATTTTTTTCGGCTCCGACCAAAAAGGTATGTCAATTTTGTTACAAAATTCCGTAAACAATTGGCTGTTCAGGGATACCTCATGCACATAAAGCAACGCTGAAAATTTTTCGTTAAGCTATGGGAGGTTAACCTAGGTCCATGCTACAAGAAAAAATTGTAACTGATTTCTAATTCTTTATCTTTGTAAAGTTTCAGGCTGTCAAAGGGTCATTAAGCTATTTAGTCATAGTTAAAAAAACCAGTGCCATATTACAAGCAAAATGTATGATATTCTCTTCGTTATGATGATTTCAATCTTGCCTTCATTCGCATCCCTTGATTCAGGTAACCTTCTCATTGAGTGATACAACGTGGATAAAGTTTATCAGGGATATTTTATCTTTTATATGAAAGTCTGTTGTCAATTTCTTTGATATTTATCAATGTTTTTTCTTGCATTTGGGTTCAGTCAGGGGCGTACGCAGGATTTTTTTCGAGGGTGGGGGTTAAAAGGAGTCACGCAAAATAAACACTCACATAGTATTATTCAATCAAATCTGAGAATATATACGATTATCTAGATCTTCTAGGAATAAATCATTGTCAAAATGATTCCATAAATTGGGGTAAAAATAATTATTCCACCATTATGACCAACAGTGTATAATTTGGCCTAAACAATGATACATGTACACTGTAGTTTAAATCGACAATCATATTTTGACCGTCACTCTTCTTAACATAGGGAAAAAGGGATACTGCGAAGAATGGATCGGAAGACATTGACATCACTTTTTCTCCTCGTGACGATTTCCTTGTCGTGGGCCCATAAATTAGGTGAGTCTTTTTTTTCTTCTTTTTTGGTCTTCCTTTCTATCTTTCTTTCTTTCTTTTCAACGTTTAGTCTAGTCAAAATAGGCGTCCCATACATTAGACCTTGTGCACTGGTCATGTGACTACATTCTGCAATAAACCGCCTGAAACGCGCTCACACACAATGTGGCATGAATGATTGGTCCAAACTTTTCTGCTTTTTCTTGTCATATTTGAAATATATAGCGGAATTTGAAGAGCAATTTCAACTATGATATCCTTCTCAACTGACATTGAAAAAATGAGAATGAAATTTAAAGATATAAGAGGTAGTACATACAAAGAAAACAAAGATATAAAAGGAAGTTCACAAATTCTCTCACCCACCCCTCCTCTCTCTTCTCTCTCTCTCTCTCTCTCTTTCTCTTTATCTCTCTCTTTCTCTCTCTCTTTCTCTCTCTCTCTCTTTCTCTCTCCCTTTCTCTCTCTTGCTCTCTCTCTCTCTTTCCCTTCCTGATCCAGGTTCGTCTGACGATGGTTCTCCCGTTCTCACTCGAAATAAACGGAACCTTGTGCAGTTCCTTAATGTGATTAACTGCGCCACCGGCCGCTCGGGCTGGGATTACAATGGATACGGTTGCCACTGCGGGTTTGGTGGGGAAGGTACCCCGGTGGATGATACAGACAGGTATATAGTAGTAGTCGCTCTATATACAGAGCGAATTTATTTTCATTTCTTTCAACATATTATAAACAATGACAGACAATAATAAACGTAATGGTATAACAGAAATTAGCATTGAAGTATCTTTGACATTGTTTTATAGTCCTACCTACCTACTTGAAAGCAATGCATGTTGGGTGTAGGTTCGCACATAATAATTTAACTTTATACATTAATGGCTGTAGTACGAAGCACTTTCCACCAGCAACGATTACGCAAAATGTCATAATCATGTATCGTTATCATTATTGATATTATTATTATTGATACTATTGTAAGCATCATTATTTGTATTATCATTATTATTTTCATCAATATTTGTTGTTATCATTAAAAAATTGTCATTACCATTATAAATATTTGTATTAAATTATTATAATTATTATTATTTCATTATTATCATTATTTATGTTAGTATGAGTATTATTAGGCATATTATTGCTATTATTATCATCATTAATATCATAATTTTTTAAAATTAATATTGTGTCTTATTTGGATAACTAATATTATTTGTATTATTTTTTACTCTTATTATTATAATTATTATCATTATATACAATATTATTGTTTATTGTTACCATGTATCATTATAATCATCATTGTTAATATTTATTGTCATCATTATTGTGTATCATTATTAGTATTGTGTATTATTACTTGTAGTAATAGCAGTAGTATCATAGTTATTATTGTTTTCATTTTGTTTATATTGAGGATATTTCTATGATTGAGCGGTCTCCTAAAAAAGTGGGTTTTTTCAATTCATAGAAATTGTGTTCCTGGAGGTGTCGTGGTATAGTGATTCATTCAATCCATGGGTTGGTGGTTCGAATCAAAGCTCGGCATGAAATGTCTTTTGGTAATACATTAATCCACATATGCCACTCTTCGCCAAGATGTAAATGGCTACCTGAAAACAGCTGGGATATTAATAATTACAGGGCCCACAGAAAGAACAGTGTTGATGCTTAAAAGGTTTCCTTTCGTAAACATATGCATTATTATTACTGGTAGTAGTAGTAGTAGTAGTAGTAGTAGTAGCAGTAGTAGTAGTAGAAGTAGTAGTAGTTTTGGTTTTAGTTATGGTAGCAGCAGTAGTCGTAGTAATATTAGTAGTAGTAGTAGTAGTAATAGTAGTAGGAGTAGTTATACTTGTAGTAATAGTAGTAGTAGTAGTAGTAGTAGTAGTTATACTTGTAGTAGTAGTAGTAGCAGTATCAACAGTAGCAGGAGGAGTAGTAGTAATATTATTATTAGTAGTAGTAGTAGTTGTAGTAGTAGTAGTAGTAGTAGTAGTAGAAGTAGTGGTAGTATTTATACTTGTAGTAGTAATATTATTATTATTAGTAGTAGTAGTAGTAGTAGTAGTAGTGTAGTACTAGTAGTAGTACTACTACTGTAGTAGTCGTTGTTATACTTGTAGTAGTAGTAGCAGCAGCAGTAGTAGTAGTAGTAGTAGTTTTGGTTTTAGTTATAGTAGCAGCAGTAGTAGTAGTAATATTAGTAGTAGTAGTAGTACTAGTAGAAGTAGTAGTAGGAGTAGTTATACTTGTAGTAGTAATAGTAGTAGTAGTAGTAGTTATACTTGTAGTCGTAATATTATTATTGGTAGTAGTAGTAGTAGTTATACTTGTAGTAGTAGTAGCAGCAGCATCAGCAGTAGCAGGAGTAGTAGTAGTAATATTATTATTATTAGTAGTAGTAGTAGTAGTAGTAGTACTACTACTGTAGTAGTCGTTGTTATACTTATAGTAGTAATATTAGTAGTAGTAGTAGTAGTAGTAGTTGTAGTAATAGTAGTAGTAGTACTAGTTATACTTGTAGTAGTATTAGTAGCTAAGCTAAGCTGTCACCTTGTCCCTAAGGACGTTGGCTCCACAAACATATCCAGTGACATCCTAGTATGCAGCACCTTCTAGAAGGCATATATTTTTAGCAGTATAACTATTACTCTAGTATTATTATTATTAGTAGCAGTAATAGTAATAGCAGTTATTATCGTAGAGGTGTTATTATTCCTCTCTACAGATGCTGCGAGGCCCATGACAAATGCTATGATGATGCCCTCAGCTGGTTTTGCATCCCGTATTTGTCTACCTACTCTTATAGCTGTGACACTAGCGGTTCGACTCCAACAGCAATATGCGGTGAGTGATATTTACCGGCTTACAGTAGAGCAAGAAGGACGTTAACCCTATGTTAAGACGGATGAGTTGACGCCCTTCTAATTCTGGCTACCAAAAATAAATGGAAGATAAGGCTTTATTCCTCACAACCAACATTAGAACTACTATCATTACAGGTCAGAAGGGCAATAACTTCATATTATTAAAGCATACACTCTAAAATAAAATATATACAGTGCGTCCCAGAAAAAAATGAAACCGAGAATTAATGATGTTTTATCATAACTTAATAACAATTGTAATTAATTAATGACACATATCTGTGAAGCTTAGATCCTCCTCTTTCATTTGATGCAACTCATATGATTCATATTTCACGCATAAGTGATTGAAAACAATTTGAAGAGAGGAAACCAAAAAGTCATGTGGCGGGCAGTGTCTGAATTTCCGAGAGAATATCACATTTCTAGAAAGTACATTATCTGCCCTTTCATATTCTGTGACCAGATTTGGCGTTTGAAATATATATTACTTGGTCGAGAAAAGGGGCTAGGGAGCCCAACACATCATGAATGGGTGATATTTCTCCAAATTTCTATGAAATATTATATTTGACTAATTGTCTCTTTTTTCCCTTTTTTTAAAAGACTCGATAAGTAACTCGAACTGTCAGCAAAAAACTTGCAAGTGCGATAAGGAAGCGGCAGACTGCTTCGCTGCAGCTGCATTGGACTTCGATGACAAGTACATAGACTACGACAAGGATAATTGTTATTAAGATCCCGATCCAACTCCGACTCCGACCCCAACTCCAAGTTCTAGTCCTACTCCCATCTTGACCCCCCCCCCCCCCACGGGTGAGGGGGGGGGGGGTCTTTGAGCAAATATTTGTTAATTATTTATTCTTATTATTATTGTTATTATTATGAGGCATTTATAATTAGCTACGCTATTAAATAGTATAATGGGGGGGGGGCAATATGGCCCATTTTTGGCAGGTACATGTAATACAAAATTAAAAGTGCCCCCGTTTTTCTGTTTACATCTGATAAAATGCCTTTGTTTTCTTATACAAAGTGCACTTATCCTTCATGTAATGTGCCTTTTTTATTTTCACTTTTTTAATGTGCCTATTGTACTTTTAATGATTGCCCCCGTTTTCTTCTTCTCATAACACCAATAACCGCATACTTTACAGCAAAATTCTTGAGCTTTGAATGGAGCACTATTAAGAGCTTCAGAGGTAAAAGTTTGAAAATCTGTTTTTACTGGAAGTGGAGGTTGAAAAAGAAAGTGACCAGTCTATGATACCGAGAATTGTTCAGCGTTGTGGTCCCTTTTACTTGGAGTTGGGAAAGGGAGCTATTATCTGTAGACTGCCTGATGATACATATGAAACATAATGTTGCAGGAAATTCAGGCTCTGCAGTCTAGATTTGTAATTTAGAACTATTTTATCATTGATTTTGTTAATACATACTACTGTTCTCTTCAATCTATCTACATCTTTAGTTTAAGGGAAAAAATATTGAGACAAAAAGCTATTTTGATCAGAAAAGATGATAAATAATTTGTTTGCTTTTGAAGAAAAAAAATCCTTTCATAATAATTTGTGTATGTTTTATAAAACAAAATGAGTAAAATGGGCATTAGGCTTCTTACAAGGAGTATGAAACTTTTCTTTAGTTATGTCTTTTCTTTTTTAATGATTCCTATAGGGGCATGGTAATAAGGATTTATTTTCAATATTGTTCGGTTAAACAAAGATATACTTTGCCACAAAATGGGGAAAATACTTTCCTTCTACCAAAATAAAAGAGATTTATCAAGTAGAAATGTTAAGTTTTGTCACATTTATATTAGAATTTTATTGAGTTTATCTTTACATGACATTTATATCCATTTCATGCATTTGGTTGTTTTTTGTGGTTTTGTGATCCTATATGTAATTTGTTTAAAATATCATTTGGAGAACAAATAATTAACGTAGAATTTATGTGGTCTATAGAGGTGTTGTAAGTCTTATAATTATTTGTTATGATATCTGTGTTGATGATTACCAATAAGTTTGCTAATACGTCTTAAGCATCAAATTTCTCGGATTGGTGGAATACCATTTTTTAGATTTCAAAGAAATTTTGACATTTTAAATATTAGGGCAACCGTCACCATTATAATTATATGCTACGTTATTTTTCTGATTTGGAAATCTCATCTTGTTATTACAAATTTAAAAATATGTAACATTTAGTAAATGTTGGAATTTCGATATGGAGAGTGTTAAACCGATGTTATAAAAAAGAAATGTTATGAAATGGAATATTTTCAAGATATAGACCAAGCCGTGAATAAATGGGAAGAGCTTTTATTGAATATTGCAGAAAAGTAAAGGCAATCTAAAACAAAACGTGTAAAAACAAACGCGTGGGTAAATGAATTCATTATACAATAATGAAAGAGAGAGACACAATTAAGGAAAAGGCTAAATATTTATTTTCTTCAAACGGACGAAAGATTTTGGAAAGAGTACAAACGCCCCAAAAAATTAAATCACATCTGAAAAAAATATTATAAAAAAAAGTAATGTCAACAACCAACAACCAAGGTAGAAGTGATTCTTGGAGACTTTTTATAATGTAATTGTTACAAATGAAAATCGATTTTTATACTTTTCCTATATCTCCTTTTGACACTGTTCACATAGCAAACGAGTTTATTTTACATTTTGCTAATGTAGCCAATGACATATTTAGTGAAGAATTTAGGAGATTAATGTCAATAAATATTAACAATAGAATTGATTAATGTTCGGACTACCTAATACGTCAAGTCATGTTCGTATGTTTCAATAGGTGACGCTCAAAGCTGTCCAAATTGCGTAAGGGTGATTTAAAAAGGAATTGGATGCATGTTCTATTGATGGTAATAATGTGAATAGCGGTGTCAGTAATAGGGTAGATAACAGTGTGGATGAGAGTGTGAATAAAATATCGTAGATAAGAGTGTGGATGAGAGTGTGGATAAGAGTGTGGATGACAGTGTGAATAATACAGCGTGGGTAACAGTGTGGATAATAGTTTTGATAACAGTATGGATAATAGTGTGATTAAAAGTGTGGATAACAGTGTGGATGAGAGTGTGGCGTGGATAAGAGTGTGAAAAATACAGTGTGGATAACAGTGTGGATAATAGTTTGGATGTTAGTGTGGATAACAGTGTGGATAATAGTGTGATTAATAGTGTGGATAAAAGTGTGGATGATAGTATCGAAAAGAACATGGATTATAGGAGGGGAAGTAGTGTTGACGATGGTGTGGCTCATAAAGTGTGGTTATATCACGTATATGATGACAAACACACCACCTGAGACACAGTCTTGAAGTGGGACTGCACTATTTATAGCTACTTGCGCTCTCTTTGTAGTAAACAATGCCTAAGCGGTACCCGTTGGTCCCCCATGATCCCCTTCTCCTTACATTAATTGAGAGCTGATATGATGAGATAAACACCTGTCAGTGACCAAACAGGGAGGTCGAATCCCTCCTGGCTAAAGTAGTGTAGATAGGCTTTAAATGATTTCCCCTGTTAATAAGGACCCTTTCCTATCAGAATATGCTTGTTTCCCCTAAAGTTTGTGGTGGATGTGACCACAAGGGCTATTACCATGTTAACGAATCACGAACATTAGAATTTTAGAAAAATGTCATGTTAAAACATATTGTAAGTAAATCAATATATGTATTTAAAAAAAAATGAAATTAACGCTGCTTATTATTTTAGATATGAAAGTTTGGAAAATTTCAAATGATGACTTAATCTTTTCTAGGACCCTCAGGTATGACAATCTGTCTGCTTTCCATGAAGTAGGTGATGGACGTGAGCGCTTGGCCGTTATAACGAAAACGAATCAAGAATATTGGAATTTTAGGGAATACTATGATTTTCAACAAACGGTAAACATTTAATAACTTCAGCTGTTCGTTTGATTATGATTTAAATTTGAGTCATTTCAAGTAACAAGATAAGACCGTTGCCATAGAAACTAAATGTTAAAGAAGTTGTTATCTTTGAACCCCCCTCCAAAGAAAGAAATGAAATGTAACTAATCACTACAAAACACAAAACAAGCAGAATAACAAACAATATCAAATGATACATATTTGTTATCCAGTACCCTCAGCCACCAGAATCTGCTCGTTTTGTCATAAATTTGGTGGTGGATGTGACTATCTACCATTGCCGTTGCCAATTTGATTTTTGTTTTAGATAACTATCACATTTCTATAATTTAACAACAAATATACAAACAAACGTAAGCACCTAAATTTGTGTCATTTTAGATTCCAGTATGATTTGCATTTTAGGTCTCGATAATGTAGAAAATATTATCGATACTGAAAATCGTATTATACTAAATTAAATATTGTGGAAAAATATTAATGTAACAGACTGATTTAAATAAGAAATAGTCGTGTCTCTGTACAAGAATGTGTAACTGTTTAACTGATTCAAATCCAGATCCAGAAGATTTTTTAAAGGTAAATGTCATGTCTAATAGAGCAATTGCTATGACACCTCATTGACTCTCTTTAAGCACAACACCTTGTCTAAGGTAGCACTGGTAAGTAAAATACCTTGATAGTCAAGAGTCCTCTCCAATATACCACATTGCTCTATAATGTTATTTGAATATTCAGAAGCTGATAAATAACCTTTTGACATTGTTATCAATCTAATATTATCAACATTCTCTTCAATCTTCACAATGAAGGGAATAATACAAAAAAAATATTCTCACGATTAACGATCATGTATATTTAGATTTTCCCATTTATTTTAAAGGGATCCGGTAACTTTGTCTCAGATTCTGAAACAAAATTCTGGATTTAGCTCATGATGCAATAATTATAAACCTTTCGGTCAGTCAGGAACCCCATGACTTTTACAAGCCGATCGCTTGTCTGATTATCAAGATATTTATGATTGGAATTACAAATTTTGAAAACCGTTCGGTTGACGGTTTTTATAACACTACAGTCTATTGGGGGAAAAGAGTATGGTAAAACCGGTCACTCAAAGATTTTTACTTTTTTGAGGCACTTCTTGATCATTTTGAAGCGCAATTTTTTTAGGGCTTCAATATTACACCATATCACAGACACTGATAACGCGTAGGGCCGCGTATCTCAGATTTAACATTGTTAAACGATCCCTTTAACACCTTTTCCATCAATTTCATACTTTTTTCACTCAAGTTTGTCCTGAGACTTTTTAAACTTGCACATCTCCTAGTCAATTTCGTCTTTGATAATTTTTTTTTTTTAAAACTTTGTCCAATCAGTTTCATCATTTGGTATCCAATTTCGTCCAAGTCAAATCAAGTTTGTCATCCTCGGCTGCCATGTTCACAATAATGTCTTATTCATTATATTTCCAATGTTTTTAAAAAAAAAATCAAAATAATATAATTTGTGTCGATCCCAGTTTAAATTTAACTTAATGTCCCAAAAGCAATCTTCGCAATGATTGTTTCGATAATGATTATTATGTATCAGTTATTGCTGCTCTTTAATACAACCATCAATATCCAACCATCAAACTCCAATCATCGAGGTGAGGAACACTTTTTTTAAATCAACACCCAAGAGCTTTTTAATTGTTTCTTCTTTTTTCTTTCCACTAACAAAAACATTGAGGGGGTGGTATTATTCTGATCCTTATTATCTTGATCATCTTTTGCAAATGTCATGTGCCCAGGATTGATTGCTATAATACATTCGAGATGTCTACCAAATCCCTCAATTCGTTGCTGAAACATTATCAAGAGAAAAGAAGAAAAATTTATAGAATACATATGGTAAAATAAAGTAAAATATAAATAAGAAATGAGTAGAGAATACAATCATGACAATAACAAATAACTTATGAATTATTATCTTTAAGTTTACCCTTATTTGCATCTCGCTCGAGTTCTGCATGGTTATTTGGTACTGGTTGAATAACAAGGAAAAATGAACTTGTTAACAAAATCGCATTATGTCTTATTCATTCTAGTTCGAATGCTCTCTGACTGTGTTCAAGACAATATCATTTTTTTCGGTCATAATTCTGTCTAGCTTCATTTCGCGTGGTAATTGTTCGGAAAAAGCAATCTAAGCAACGATTGCTTAAGTGTAGGGACAATCGTTCACCATTGTTGATCTTTAATACTGCTACACTGTCGCTCATAAAGTTGGAATATTTTAGTTTTACCCCAATTTATGGAATTATTTTAAAAATAATTTAAAAATAATAGATTAAGATAATAGTATACATTCTCAGATTTTATTGAATAATAATATGCCAATGTGTGTTTTGCGTGACTACTAAAGTATGTGTATGCTTCTATGATTATCAAATAGGGGACCTACGCCCTTAAGTCATAAATGACAGTAATGAGGATTAATGGCCCACAAAAGGGCACTAATATAGCACATCGACGCGGTTTTGATCCTGGGGCCTCACAGTTACGAAGCTATTGCTTTGTCACTGAACCATGGCTGTACGCAGCGGGGGCTAGGGTAGGGGGCAGTTTCCATAAATAAAATAAAAAACAGAAAATGCAAGAAATTTTCAATAATTTATTGCATTTTACCCCGTTCCCCAACATAACAAAATCCTCTGGACGGCCATGCATTATGGCTCAAGGCATGGGCACACAGAAGATTTGTTTATGTTGGGAACCGGGGTAAAATGCAATAAATTATTGAAAATTTCTTGCATTTGCTGTTTTTTATTTTATTTATGGAAACTGTCCCCTACCCTAGCCCCCGCTGCGTACAGCCATGGTTCAGTGACAAAGCAATAGCTTCGTAACTGTGAGGCCCCAGGATCAAAACCGTGTCGATGTGCTATATTAGTGCCTTTTGTGGGCCATTAATCCTCATTACTGTCATTTATGACTTAAGGGCGTAGGTCCCCTATTTGATAATCATAGAAGCATACACATGCTTTAGCAGTCACGCAAAACACACATTGGCATATTATTATTCAATACAATCTGAGAATGTATACTATTATCTTAATCTATTATTTTTAAATTATTTTTAAAATAATTCCATAAATTGGGGTAAACAAAAATATTCCAACTTTATGAGCGACAGTGTATGACAAGCAGTCACAAATTAATATTCCAGGGGAGCGTTTCACAAAACTTGTCATCAGTGACAAATGACAGTTTTGTTATAAGCTAGTGAAATCCTTGTTTCTGATTGGTTATCAGCAGATTTGTCACTGATGCTTGACATTTGTCATTAAAAAAAGGCTTCATGAGTTGGTCAAGCGCACGTCCACTTCATCAGCTCTCTGCCTTCGCCTACAAACTGACTCAGGCGACCCTGGTTGGTTCGAAACTGAGTCACGTCTTTTTGATGGTGACGTTAAAGGTCGGTCCCCAGACGTAAATAATCATATCTGATTGATACACGTCTGTAAAAAACATATTTCACACAAACACGCCCCCTACGCCCACAGGACTCATGATAAATTCATTAAACAGTTGATTCCTCTTGGTTGATTCTATTGTTCGGCTTAATTAGCAGAGAGAAAGATAGAAGTTAACATTCTCATTACCACCAACCTCGTATTCTCTCTCTCTCTCTAAGTGCCATATCGTTTGACTTTGGCGATCATGCTGTTCCACAACCCTCGGCTCCTAGCCTTCTGTATTAGTACCACTCCCAGTTCTTTCACTCCTCTCTCTTCCAACAATCTCTGCAGACTGTCCATCCAAAGTATCCTCCTTCTTCTCCTACTCCTTCCCACAATTTTCCCTGTCAAAGCAAGATTCTCTAGGCCTTCTTTCCGTGTAATGTGACCCATGAACTTCAACTGCCTAATCAACATCTCACGTATCATTTTCCTTTGCATTCCAGCTCGTGTTAGAACTTCCTCATTACTAACTTTGTCAGTCCAGGGGATTTTCATCATTCTTCTTAAAAACCACACTTCGCAACTTTCCAAACGCTTTTTAGTATCAGAGGCTAAAGTCCACGTTTCACTACCATACATAAGTATTGGGTAGATGTAACAATTCAATACTCTTATCCTGGTCCTCATACTCATTGTTCGATTTGACAGAATTTTGCCTAGCTTTGAAAATGCAGATTTAGCGAGAGCTATCTTTCTCTTGATCTCTGTCTCACATCTGGCATCCTCGGTGATAATGCTGCCGAGGTAGTTAAATGAGGAGACTTGTTTGATAATCTGTTCTTTCAGTTTCAAGTTACATTTTGGACTGTTCTTCTTGGAGACCACCAGGCACTTTGTCTTGGTATAGTTGATCTCTAGTCCCATTCTCTCACTTTCTTTTACAACTACATTAAGGAGTCTCTGGAGATCTTTCTCTGATTCAGAAAATAAAACAGTGTCATCAGCATATCTAATATTTGTGATTGAATGGTCACCCACTTTTTTACAATTTTCTTAATAGAATGATTTCACTATACATATTGAACAGGTCGGGCGGAATAACACAGCCCTGTCAGACTCCCCGTCTGATGTTAATATATTCACTACACTCTCCTTCTACCCTGATGCATGCAAACTGATTAATAATAATAATAATAATATGACAAATGTATATAGCGCTTGTGACAAAAGTTTTAAAGCGCTGTACATGTACACAAATCAAAATTACTTCAAACAAAAATCGATATTACTAATGGAATTAACATTACTCAAATTACCAAGAAAACTAAATATTAGTAACATAACTTAACACATTATCATTACTTAAATTAACAGGAAGATCAAATATTTCTGACATAACTTAAAAAATTAACATTACTTAAATTACGAAGAAGATCAAACATTACTAACATTACTAAAGAAATTAACAAAACATGTAAATGTAAAATTCCAATATAGACTTTATAGCAGTCTTAGATCTTTCCTATATATATCAAGCTTTTTCATCTCTTCAAAAAGTTCTGAATGTTTTACTTTATCAAAAGCCTTTGAATTATCAATAAAACACATGCACACATCCTTTTGCATTTCGACTGCTCTCTCCGTTATATTTCTAACCACAAATATTGCATTTCTTGTGCCCGCATCCGTTACAAAACCAAATTGTTCCCTTCCGACCATGGGATTTATTCTACTTCTTGCTCTCAAAAGCAAAATCCTCAAAATAATCTTAGTGATATGGCAAATAAGGCTGATTGTCCTATATTGCTCACAATCCACGGCTCCCGGTTTCTTTGGGAGACTAATGAAAATGTATCTGCCCAATTCATCTAGAAATGTTCCGTCATCATATATTTTGTTGATAATTTCTGTTATCTATCAACACCATATTCCTCTAATGCTTCAAACATTTCAGTGACCACACCATCTGGTCCAGCTGCTTTGTTCTTCTTCATCTTTGACATTGCCCAACGGACTTCAGATTGAAGAATTTTCTCCCGTTTTATTGCATCTGCAAAACTCGGCATTGCTTCTCTACTATCTTCAAAAAGTTCGCCGATATATTCCGTCCACCTACTCATTTTGTCCTTCATTTCAAACAGGATTGACCCATCTTTTCCTTTGATACAGCCAGGGTTTGAACAACCAGACTTTTTACCTGAAATTTCATTTATTCTTTGGTACACATTACTATTCTTATCGAATTGATTTTCAATTTCTGCACATTGTTCGTTTAGCCAGCTCTCTTTTGCCTAGGTCCCTATATTTATTGCATTGTCTATTTCCAATTTTCTGTCTATCTTTCATCATTAAAAGAATCTCCTCTGTCATCCATTTGTTCCTTCTTTTTCTCTATATTTTCGGCACATACTCTTCCGCTGTTTCTACCAGAATATTTCTCATCGTCTCCCACATGTTTTCTCCACCTTCATCTATGAGCAACTCAAACCTATTCTTTACCTGTACAGTAAATTCTTGACGTCCGGTTTTTTCAACTGTTTAAAATCCAATATTTTTCACAACTTTTGGTCTCTTGAGTTTCTTTAATTTGCACTGAAGTGTGCATATCACCGGCACATGTTCACTCCCGCAGTCAGCCCCTGGATATGTTTTTAATTGTTTCACTGCACCTGTCGCCCATGGGACACCCTACCGTGCGAGGTGCTTGTCCCTTGAGGTAGACGAGCCCCCTTCACGCCTTTGTCTTTTGCTTTAGATTTGTGGTTCATCATGATTATTCTTGGAATACTAGTGAAGTGGTTTTCCGTTGCCTTCTCCACCGCAGTATGAAGCCGTATCTGGGATCATCCAGCACGCCAGGCACTATCAGAGGTTCACCGTTGTCCTAAAAGAAACTTCCGCCGAAACACTCCTACTGCATCGCTGCTGTCCAATGCACAGCAAGCTAGGCTTATTTAAAGGCGGCCTAAATTCACCTTCCCAATCCAACGTCTCAGGAGATATGCAGGCTTTTATTGGTCCTACTGGTGCCGCCCAGTACCACCACCGGCCCCCTGATGTTGAATGGTCCCCTTTTAGTCGCCTTTTACGACACGCAGAGGGAACGTGGGGAGTATTCTTGACAGGCCCCAACCCAGCCAGGTATTACTACTCTTATTTGTTCATCGTCTTTTCAATAATATTTGAACAATATTTGATGACGATAGACGGCATTCTGGTACTATTTGTAAGTGGCAGTACCGGGTACCGGGTTTAATAATTGAAAGATAAATGAATTTAAACTCGGGCTATACTCTTTTATGTCATTGCCTTCATTTTCCCTTGCTTCTTCTTTCTTACAAATGCACGGACAACGTTTGACGTCCTTTTAAGCATAGACGTAATAGATTGTATTACGTCTATGTTTTAAGGCACTGGCAGTCACGCGACGTCCTTTTAAAGCACTCGTAGTGCCTTAAAAGGACGTCACACGTAACAGTCCACTATGTCGAAGTGCAAATTTAGAAGTCCCTAGTAATAATATCCGTACATATCTGTAAAAACCCAATTCCATACACGCACACACACACACGCACACGTACGCATACGCACATACACACGCATACAAACACGTATTGAGATAGCACATTGGATCCATGTGCACTTCATGATGATGATGATGATGATGATGAAGATTAAGATGGTGACATGGATGATGATGATGATATGATGGTGGTATAGTGCATGTGTACTAAAGGGAAAGATTGTCAGGGAAATGCCACTTAAACATTCAGCGATCTTGATAAAACTCAATGCTTAATCAGAAAAGGGGAAATTATGAAACAATTGTTACCGTGTGTGTGTGTGTGTGTGTGAATTGTAAAAAGATATATACATGTATACGACCGTATCCGGATACCTATCCTCTGGACATCGACCTCCTCCCCGCCCCCCCCCCCCACCCCGATACCACCAAGTCAACTAGGGCAACCACCCTCTTGAACGACTTCCCCCGGGACAACTACCCCCGGACAACTACCCCAAGACAACTACCCACCAGGACAACTACCCCCAGAACAACTACCCCCTAGGATATTTGTCCGGGGTAGTTGTTGTAGAGGATGGTTGTCGTAGGGGAAGTTGTGTGGGGGTAGTTGTTCAGGTGGTAGTTGTCCTAGGGAGTAGTTGTCTTAGGTGGTAGTTGTCTCGGGGTAGTTGTCCGGGGGTAGTTGTCACAGGGGGTAGTCGTTCTAGTTGGTGGTCGCCCTAGGGGGAATTTGTTCTACTGGGTAGTTGTCCTAGGGGGTAGTTAACTGGGGGTGGTTATCCGGCGGTGGATGTCCAGTGGGTAATAGTCCTGGAACCCATTTTACATGGTTGAAAGTTTTGTAATAGAAAAGTATACATAAATATCCAGTATAATGGGTTTTTATGTTTTTTTAAAGATAAACCTGTGAAAATGGAGGGATCCACTGAAATATAGTAGTCAATGGTTCACTTTAAATTCCTATCAAATACATAACATATCCATGCAGAAGTTCACTGACTTGAGTTGTCAGTGAAAGCATACGAGTTTAAGCCCTTCTCAGTCTTAATAACATGATATATAGGTCTTAAACAACACATTTACAGGATTTAACATATATTATTATCCTCCTACATTTAATTGTAGTCCAAACATAACATTTTCCATGCACAAGCGCATCTACCTTTTTTCAGTGCAAGTAGAGGGTTTTTAAGGAATGGGTTGATTAAAACATTTGAGCAATAGATATATCTAGGGGACATGTATGATCAAATATCTTCTGTACGTCACAGAGAAGTCACTATTTGTTAAATCAATTGAATTTCATAAGTTCCTTATTTTGAACTCATTTTTGCTCAAACTTTAGCTGATCTGTGCCTCCAGTATTTTTGTTTCTATTAAAACTAGCTTCATATGACGGTGGACGGCGCCTCTAAGTTAAGTCCCTACATGTAAAATTTGTATCATCACGTATTAGTCAAAACATTATTCTTTCACACATGATTGGTAATAAGAGCTTCCATTTCATTTTTTGAGAGGGGGGCGTTTCCAAAACTGGTCTTTAACTTTAAATTTGCAAAGTTAATTAATCCCTATTCCATTGAAATTGATATAAGAATGTAAATAGTTTAATTATCTATCTTATGACACCAAACCCATGGTGGTTTAAGGTTTCCCTAAACCACTTTTTTTACAATTTTTTTTTTGTTTTCATCGGGGCTGCTTGTTTGGATGCCCCCTCCGATTTAGGGGTGTTTGCTACAAATATTTTGTATTATGATAAACAAATCTTTCGAATAAACATGGAGTGCTTAGTTTGTGTGGGAGTGGCAGGCAAACCCGTTTTTCTGACTGTGGCTCTCCGCTTGTATTGACATACCACTGGAATTAAATAGCTCGTTGAAGTTTTCGTTTGATACACAATTGCCAAGGTAGTCCGTTAATTTGTTTGAGATATCACTATTCTTATGAATTTGGGGAAATGAACATTTCCAAGGAAATGTTCAAATGTATTGAATCATCTAATATAATTAATTGAACATATTTAATATTGGAATGAATCTCAATACAGATTCTGTGTGCAGAAACTTATGTTCTTACCCATAATCCGAGTCCCATGTAGAACGGCAGAGGGGCGCGTACTGAGAGGCGGTAAAGAGTATGCGTATTATATCTTGCCGCACCCCAAAACGAAACATTCCACATGAAATGCTTTGCAAAGTCATCGTCATAGCGATGACGGCATATATTTCATTACATATTTATTGCTTGGTCAGTCGGAAAAAACTTTTTGTGATGCAATTCGTGAACTTTGCCCGAGCTAGCTATTGGGGAGCGTATTGTAGATATTGGGGAGCTTAACAGCGGCAGAGAAAGAGAGCAACTTAGAAAGAGAGAGGGACGGAGAGATGGGGGAGGAGGAGAGGGAGGCAAGGCAGGCATATGGGAATCTGATCCCAATTATTGGTAATGTACCATCCCAATCAATATCAATAACGAATAAATAAAAAAATTGCATCGTGAATGCCAATGTGCTTAGGTCCTATCCAAGTTCTGGTAGTGTATGTGTCAGCCTCTGGCTGTATAAAACAGCAGCTAAAGTACAGTGCCTATTGTAGTTTTATTATTCAGACACTGTTACGCACAACGACTATAATTTGTGCCTGTAAACTTAGTAACATACGGGATATAAGATTGTTTAGACTTTCCCAGAATTATACAGGTTTACAGGCACATTTTTGGCAAGGGGGCCAACACCTTTTGCTTTAATATAACACGTTCGAACTTATGATCTACGCGATGGAGCCGGAAAAGCACTTTAATGTAGTAAAAATCTAATAAAAATCTAATTTTAATAATCATTTCTAAAAATCAGATGATATATAATAGATCTGCAAACTCTCGCATCAATCTCGCTGCCAGAATATAAGCGTGATGGGTGCCTAAATATTGATAACGTTGATAGGCGTATTTCAACATTTTAGGGCGGGGAGGGGGAGCTGCAACCACCACAAATAACTGCTTGTTATGACCAGTTTAATAAATGTTTAACTATTAAGACTTCTTGTGACGGATATTGTCAAAAAGTTCGGTCCCTAGACACAATTGATCATGTCTGATTTTTTTTTTTTTTTTTTTTTTGGTAAAATAACCATTTCAGGTCTTCTTTATTCTTTTCTTCATAATAATATAAACATATTCACACTTTTAGCATTTGCCTCCATTTCTGGAGGGATATACATGTTTTTCTAATGTTTTCTTCTATTTGTAAACGATAACTTAATAGGTAAATAAAAATATGAAGAAGACTCTTTTTTAGTTGTTTTCTTTTTAAATTCTTTTCCAACAAAACTGTTGTAAATAGTAAAAAATGCATAATTCAAAATAATGTCAACATCTTTTTCCTTCTTTGAATTAAAATCAATACCAAACAATAGATGACATGGTTTGAAATTAAAATTACACATGAAATATTTCTTTATAGTCCTTTCAACTTCATTTCAAAACATACTGACTTCGTTACAAAAAAAAAACATGTGCATACAATCACCTGTCTGATTACAGTAATAACATTTATCATTGGCATTAACTTTCCATTTAAACAAATTATATGGTATTGCTAAAATATTATACATCAATTTGAAATTGAAATTAATTAGCAAGCTGTCTTTTATATTCGTTAACTTAAATAACCAAACATCCGACCATACAGGTATATATCCAACTTCCAAAGTATTACGCCAAAATTCCTCCGCTCTAGATTTTTCGATTTTTGTTTTAATTAACTCTTGATATAATGTTTTAACTGTCAACTGTCTAACTGAAATCATATCCTCAATCAATTTTATATCATTATATACAAACGCTGTGGGTCTAAATTTCATATACTCTCTATGTTCTACATTCATATCTGCAAGTACTAACATATTCCCAAGTGATTGAATCGCTCTTCTAATACGTGCATATGACTATACCACCTTCCATCCTTGAATAATATTATCGCACGTAACTCATTAACTGGTAGAAAACCTTTACCATCCATTAAATCCCCAACAAACAGAATGTCAGAATTTATCCAATTCCTATAAAAAAGCATTTTCCTTTTATTCGTTACATTTGTATTCAGCCGATATCGATACAAGAAAAATGTCATAATTAAATTATAGTAGAAATGAGGCATCTTGTTCTCCAGAAAAATTGCGTTTTTTGTACTATATTTACAATTTATTATAACCTTTATACCACCAATTTGCTCAAACCAATAGTCAAACTACATTTGCAACCTGCATTTAATTCATCGCTTAGATATTTACAAAACCAATTTATATTTAACGATGCAACCTTTGTTTGAACATCTAACATATCTAAACCACCTTCTTGAATCCTTTTCAATACATTTGACCTTTTAACTTTTGCAGGTCTCCCTTTCCAAAGGAAATTAAAAAAAATAATAACTTATCGAGCTCTTTAATTATCTCTTTAGGACAAGACAAAACTTGTGAAGTATAAATCATTTTCGACATAATCAATGATTTTAATATCATTATTTTTCCTTTAAGCGTGAGATTTCTCTGTTTCCAAAGATTTAACAGCTGTTTTATTTTTAAAATCCTCTCCTCAGACCAGTTGACTTCTAAGCCTATATCTTTATTTTTACAAAAATAAATACCAAGTGACTTAACATAAACATCTTCCCATAACATATTTCCAATATTATTTGTTGGATTGTTGGTTCCCAACCAAAGTGTTTTTATCCTGTTTTCATTTAATTGAATTCCAGAATACTTTTCAATTTGTTTAATAATCTTTATAGCTGTATTACCTGACATAACTGTACGAATAAATAATATCATGTCATCTGCTAATTGTACTATTTGAAATGTTTTCCCATTACAACCAACACTCAAGCCTATATGACATTGTTATTTTGTCTAATCTCATTTGCAAGAGCTTCAATGCTAAGGATAAATAATAATAATTCAGATAGGGGACACCCCTGTCTTATACCTCTAGATGGTTGTATATCTTTTGTCAACCAACCGTTTATTAGGATATTAAGATGAGGATCACAATACATCACCGTCTGATTGGTACGAGTCTGTAAAGCCAAATTACACGCGCCTACATGCCCACACACACACACCTGGGTGTCGATTTGTATTCGTGGTTGGGGGGGATGATATGTGCCAAAATATTTTCGGCAATGGATTAAAGCAATCAAGAGGTAGAAGCGTGTGGCCGGGTTGCACCCCTCCCCAAGAGCGAGGCCAGGAGAGTTACAGAGCGCGCGAAGTGCGCTCCCTATGGGGTTGGGTGCAGGGAGGGCCCTCCCCTGCGAAGCGCGCAAGCTTTGACGTTTCATTTACTTATTAGAGATAGAAGACGATACGTTGGACCGTTCTCGACTCTTAATCCTTGTTTGAATCAAGTTCCCCTTCCTCCGCGCATAGCGCGGAAGCTCTGACGGTTCATTAGATTATTAAAGAAAGAAGGCGATTCGATATGTACCATCCTTAATCCTTAATGTTTGAATCAAGTTCCCCTTCCTCCGCGCATAGCGCGGAAGCTCCGACGTTTCATTAGATTATTGAAGAAAGAAGACGATTTCATGTTCCATTCTCGACTTTTAATCCTGAATGTTTGAATCAAGTTCCCCTTTGACGTTTCATTAGTTTTCCCCCTCCCGTGCGAAGCGCGGAAGCTTTGACGTTTCATTAAATTATGAGAGAAAGAAGACGATTCGTTGTATCGTGTCCTTTTTTGAGTGCAATTCGCTCCCGCCCTCCCGCGCGGAAGCTTTGACGTTTCAATAAATTATTACTCTTAATCCTTGTCTCTATTCATTTTCGCCCATGCAGCGCTAAGCGCGGAAGCTTTAGTTTCATTAAATTATTAGATTGATGCCGCACAATGCACAAAGACGTTGGCCCGGTACGGTACTTCTTCAGTAGTACTTGCAAACATTTTCTCGAGTGTTATCAGGGGCGTCGCTAGATCTGTGTCAGTGGGGGACCGGGAAGGGTGTAGAGGCCACCGATTACCGACAAAACGAGCAACCAATTACCGACAATTATATTAATGCCAATGTCCAAATGTCTACAAATTTAACCCTATAAACCTGGGCCAGGAACTAAGTTATTTTTCAGTCTCCCCCCTCCCGCGAAAAGCGCGGCCTTCTTCGACACATCATTAAATTATTAGAGAAAGAAGACGATCCGTTGTACCGTTCTCGACTTTTAATTCTTGTTTGAATCCAGTTCCCCCCCCCCCCCCCCCTCCCGCCCGAAGCGCGGCAGTTTTGACGTTTCAATAAATTATTACTCTTTATCCTTGTCTGAATTCATTTTCGCCTATCCCGCGCGAAGCGCGGAAAGCTTTGACGTTTCAATAAACTTTTACTCTTAATCCTTGTCTGAATTCGTTTCGCCCATCCCGCGTGAAGCGCGGAAGCTTTCACGCTTCATTAAATTATTAGAGAAAGAAGACGATTCCTTGTATCGTGTTCTTGTCTGAATTTAGTCCCCCCCCCCCCCTCCCGCGCGAAGCGCGGAAGCTTTGACACTTTATTAAATTATTAGAGAAAGAAGACTATTCATTGTACCAGTTCCGACTCCTAATCTCGTCTGAATTCATTTTCGCCCATCTCGCGTGAAGCGCGGAAACTCTGACGTTTCATTAAACTATTACTCTTAATCCTTGTCTGAATTTATATTCGCCCATCCCGCGCGAAGCGCGGAAGCTTTCACGTTTCATTTAATTATCAGAGAGAGAAGACGATTCGTTGTATCGTGTTCTTGTCTGAATTCAGTTTACCCCCCCCCCCCCTCCCGCGCAAAGCGCGAAAGCTTTGACACTTCATTAAATTATTAAAGAAGGAAAACGATTCGTGTACCGTTCTCGACTCTTAATCCTAGTCTGAATTCAGTTGCCCCCCCCCCCCCCTCCCCGAAGCGCGGAAGCTTTGCCTTTTCATTAAATTATTAGAGAAAGAAGACGATTCGTTGTACCGTTCACTACTCTTAATTTTGTCTGAATTCAATTTCCCCAATGGCCCCCTTAACGGTACATGTGCAGTGTAACATGGTGTAAGTATGGAACGCCCGGCAGTGCTTGTCACAGTTGCTTCTTTTACTAGTGTTACTGTTAGTGGCCAAGCCCCTTAGTGACTATAAAAAACGTTTGCTCTTCCTGGCCATTTGGGAATGTGTCAGTTCGCAACAGAAATGGAGAAACGAGCATTTTGTTGAAAATCATGTGATATAACGAACATTTGTACATCACTTGTATATGGAATTGAAAATAAGTCGTGGTTCAATTTTATTTGCGCCCCCCCCCCCAAGCCCCCCCCCCCCCCCCCCCACCAGTACGCCAGTGCTACCATTAGTGTTAACGGCCACTATTTAGGTCCATTAGTGACTATACAAAATATATGCTCTTTCTGGCTATTTGGTAATGTGTCAGTTTGCAACAGAAATGGAGAAACGCGAATTTTGTTGAAAATCATGTGATATCACGAACATTTATAAATCACTTGTATGAAATACGCCAGTGACATAGGCCTAAATCAGCTTTTCAATAAAACAAAAATAAGTTGTGACATAATAATCTTTCTCCAAAAATGAATTTTTAAAGGAAATATCAGGAAATAAAATGAGTGAAAAAAATAAAAATAAAGATACAATGACGTGAATTTTAAAGAGGATGAACGGAAATAACATAACAACTAGTGAACTATCCTATAAGTCATACTAATGTCTGAAAATCTTTCTCCTTGTCTCCGATCTCATCACGAATTTGTCACAGAGTTCATCTAGGCTTACACTGTCCAGGATTGTCTGATGTTGCAGATTGCTACTTTTGCGCTTCGCGCTTAACATTTAGCTCGTTGCTTTTTAACGCTGCGTCTTGCATCTGGCGCATTGCATTTCTATGATGTTGTTGATTGAACAAAGTGAATTAATTCATCATTCCTGATGAAGCCGTATTAACTAGAATTCAATTTGTCTTGTCTCATATACGGTTGTCACATTTACTTCGTATATGTATTATGAAAATGAGATAACAAAATGTGTATATTGACGGTCATCTTATAACAAGTAATAACCATTAACTACTCTCATCGGGCTCTCATCGGGCTCTCATCATTATTTTTTTTTTTTTTTTTGGGGGGAGGGTGAATTATTGGGGGGGATGATTGTACAGGACATCCCTCCCACCTGAAATATTCGGGGGGGTATATCCCCCCATCCCCCCCCCCCCCCCCCGGGATCGACACCCATGCCCGGGAAAGAAACATCCATTCACTTGTTTATTTTAGTAAACCGGTTTAATGTGGATTGTTTGGAATTGAAAACAAGTTCATTTTTTCCATGTCAATTATCCAGTACCAAATAATGATGATAATAATGGTGGCTTCTTATATAGCGCACATGTCCGTCAGGTTGTGCCGCTCCTGGCGCTGCCCCGATTAATACCCTGGTTTTAGCAAGGCGGCCATTACGGCGCTCTAGCATTTCAAGGAATTAATTCCTGCCAGGTACTCCTTTACATCACCTGGGTTGAGTGTGGCAAATGTAGATCAATGTCTTGACAAATGACATTAGTGCCGCGGCGGGACTCGAACCGCGGACCTTCAGATCGACAGTCCGTCAACGTATCCACTCGACCACGACACCAACCAAAGCTTGAGGCAGATGCAAATATGGTAAGGTTAAAGACAATAATTTATGACATATTGTATAATTATTGTCTCATTAATTATTAAGCCCTGCCATGTGTCATGTGATTGCCATGTTAAAGTAGTACCAAAGTGCAGTCTATTGTCATCAAATATTGTTCAAATATTATTGAAAAGACAAGGAGCAAATAAGAATAACCATACAAGGTCGTTAATCGTGAGAAATTTTACTTCTAATTCTCTCTCTGCTAAATAATCTGAAAATAGAATCAACCGTGTGTAATAACCTGTTAGACGAATTTATCATGAGTCCTGGGGGCGTCTATCGTCATCAAATATTGTTCAAATATTATTGAAAAGACGATGAACAAATAAGAATAATAATACGAGGTTGATGGTCATGAGAACGTTTACTTCTCTTTCTGCTAATTAAGTCGAACAATAGAATCAACCAAGAGGAATCAACTGTTTAATTTAATTTATCATGAGTCATGGGGGCGTGTTTGTGTGAAATATGGTTTTTACAAACATGTATCAATCAGATATGATTATTTACATCTAGGGACCAACCTTGAGCGTCACCAACCGAAAGACGTGACTCAGTTACGAACCAACCAGGGTCGCCTGAGTCAGTTTGTAGGCAAAGACAGAGAGCTAACCAAGTGAACATGCTGCTAGACCCACTCACAAAGTCTTTTTTTAATGAAAAATGGCAAGAATCTTATTTTCTCTATAATCGAGTTTTACACATGCATATTATATACTCCGTGCAGTTGTAAGAAGGACGAAGCAAGGGAAAAGGAAGGCAAAGACAAAAGATGGAGAGGGAGAGAGAGAGAGTACATCTCGGGTTCAAATTCATTTTTCGTTAAATTATTAAACCCGGTACTGTTGATCTCTTTTTTTTTTTTGCCTTTGAGGGCCGTCTATCGTCATCGAATGTTGTTCAAATATTATTGAAATACGATGAACAAATTAATAATACGAGGTTAGTGGTCATGAGAACGTTTACGTCTTTTTCTCTCTGATAATTAAGCCGAACAATAGAATCAACCGTTTGTGTGTGTAATATGGTTTTTACAGACGTGTATCAATCAGTCACTGATTTTTAGTAGAACAGAGAATAAGCCTAGAATATGTTTGAAACTCGATGGGCCGTCTATCGTCATAAAATTTGGTTCAAATATTATTGAAAAGACGATGAAGAAATTAATAATACGAGGTTGGTGGTAACGATAATGTTAACTTCTTTCTTTCTCTGTGCTCAATAAGCCATACAATAGAATCAACCAAGAGGAATCAACGTAGGGGGCGTGTTTGTTTGAATTATGTTTTTTTACAGACATGTATGAATCAGATATGGTTATTTACATCTAGGGACCAACCTTGAACGTCACCATCCGAAAGACGTGGCTCAGTTACGAACCGAGGTCCACCTTAGTCAGTTTGTAGGCCAAGACAGAGATCTGACCAAGTGAATGTGCCGCTAGACCAACTCATGAAGCCTTTTTTTAATGACAAATGGCAAACATTAGTGACAAATCTGCTGATAACCAACCAGAAGTCTTTTGTCACTAATGACAAGTTTTGTGCAACGCCTCCTGAAATATCAATCTGTGACTACTTGTCATAGTAGTATTAAAGATCAGCAATGGCGAACGATTGTCCCTACAATTCTGCAATCGTCGGTTAGATTGCTTTTTCCTAAAAATTTCCAAGGGCATTAAGGCTAGATAGAACTATGACCGACAAAATTAATATTGTCTTGAAAACAGTCATAAAGCATTAGAACTAGAGTAAATAAGACACAATGATATTATGTTAACAAGTTAATTTTTCTGTATTAGTCCTCCAGTACCAAATAACGAAGCAAATCTCGAGATGACAATCATTTATCGTTTGTTGTCATGATTGTATTTTCTACTTTTTTCTTCTTTTTATTTGACTTCACTTTAAAATACGATTCTAATGTTTCTTCTTTTCTCTTGATAATGTTACAGCAAGGAATTGCGAGTTTTGGTAGACATCTTGGATCTAGTATATCAATCAATTCCGGGTACATAATATTTGCATGATATAATTATGATAATTTGGATGAGAATAATAATAATGATAATTTAAGAATAATTGCAATATTTGTATTAACAATAATAATAACGGTAATTGCTATTATATTGACAACACCAATAATAATAACGGTAATAATGATCACGATCTGCTGCTTTAATTTCTACTACTACTTCTTCTAGGAAGAAAAAGATGAAGGAGAAGAATCGTTTCAGCGAGATAAGTGATTATTTTCTCGATGATCGAGTTTAACACATCCATGTTATATACGCTGTGCATTTGTAAGAAGGAAGAAGCAAGGTTAAAGAAAGGCAAAGACAAAAGATGGAGGGAGAGAGTACATCTCGGGTTCAAATTCATTTTTCGTTATATTATTAAACCCGGTACTGTTGATCATTTTGGGGGCCATGTGATTGCCATTTTAAAATAGAACCAGAGTGCCGTCTATCGTCATCAAATATTGTTCAAATATTACTGGAAAGACGATGAACAAATTAATAATACGAGGTTGGTGGTCATTAGAACGTTTCCTATTTCTGGTAATTAAGCCGAACAATAGAATCATTCAAGAGAAATCAACTGTTTAATTAATTTATCATGAGTCATGGGGGCGTGTATGTGTGGAATATGGTTTTTCGCAGACGTGTATCAATCTGTTAATTTTGATTTTAAAAACTATTTAGGTAGAAGAAATGAAAAATCCTTCTTTTGGAAACCCATAAAAGAAACAGAAGATTTTGATAATCTGTATGCCCTCGATGCTAAGAAATCCCATGGATATGACAAATTGCCAGTAAAATTAGTTAAGGATGCAATAAGCACATTCTCATGCTATTGTATAAGTCCTTTATGCAGCCGCACATACTTTATGGTATTGAAGTTTGGGGAAGTTGCTATAAAAGTCATTTAAATTGCATACTATTGGCACGAAAATTTCAAAATTTTTTGAAATGTTCCTGCCGCCACATTCAAATTTGGTGCCGTTACGGGCCACCACGAGTCATTTGGGAGGCAGTTTGAGCCACTACACGCCACTAGGCACCTTATTGGCGACACTAGGCGCCACAGTAAATTGCATTGGCGCAAACTGGCACCAACTGGCGCTGGCCCAGTGGACTCCTAGCATAAAACATCGCTATTTTCCCGGCGAATCTCTCGTATATCCCAGCTGCTATGGAGGTGGTTGTATTTGTATTTGTATAAATCACCCGATATGTAGTTGACCTATAACTTGTACGATGGCCATCTGTTCGCTTACCAGTTTCTAGTGATACATTAGTCGACATATTTGTGATTTTCTTTGAATTTCACCTTTAATGAATTTATCATGAGTCCTGAGGGCGTAGGGGGCGTGTTTGTTTGAATTATGGTTTTTACAGACATGTATCAATCAGATATGATTATTTACATCTAGGGACCAACCTTGAACGTCACCATCCGATAGACGTGACTCAGTTTCGAACTAACCGGGGTCGCTTGAGTCAGTTTGTAGGCCAAGACAGAGAGCTGACCAAGTGAACGTGCCGCTAGACCAACTCACAAAGCCCTTTTTCAATGACAAATGGCAAGAATCAGTGACAAATCTGCTGATAACCAATCAGAAGCAAGGATTTCACAAGTTTATAACAAAAACTGTCTTTTGTCACTAATGACACGTTTTGTGCAACGCCTCCTGAAATATCAATTTGTGACTACTTGTCATAGTAGTATTAAAGATCAGCAATGGCGAACGATTGTCCCTACAATTCTGCAATCGTCGGTTAGATTGCTTTTTCCTAAAAATTTCCAAGGGCATTAAGGCTAGATAGAACTATGACCGACAAAATTAATATTGTCTTGAAAACAGTCATAAAGCATTAGAACTAGAGTAAATAAGACACAATGCTATTATGTTAACAAGTTAATTTTTCTGTATTAGTCCTCCAGTACCAAATAACGAAGCAAATCTCGAGATGACAATCATTTATCGTTTGTTGTCATGATTGTATTTTCTACTTTTTTCTTCTTTTTATTTGACTTCACTTTAAAATACGATTCTAATGTTTCTTCTTTTCTCTTGATAATGTTACAGCAAGGAATTGCGAGTTTTGGTAGACATCTTGGATCTAGTATATCAATCAATTCCGGGTACATAATATTTGCATGATATAATTATGATAATTTGGATGAGAATAATAATAATGATAATTTAAGAATAATTACAATATTTGTATTAACAATAATAATAACGGTAATTGCTATTATATTGACAACACCAATAATAATAACGGTAATAATGATCACGATCTGCTGCTTTAATTTCTACTACTACTTCTTCTAGGAAGAAAAAGATGAAGGAGAAGAATCGTTTCAGCGAGATAAGTGATTATTTTCTCGATGATCGAGTTTAACACATCCATGTTATATACGCTGTGCATTTGTAAGAAGGAAGAAGCAAGGTTAAAGAAAGGCAAAGACAAAAGATGGAGGGAGAGAGTACATCTCGGGTTCAAATTCATTTTTCGTTATATTATTAAACCCGGTACTGTTGATCATTTTGGGGGCCATGTGATTGCCATTTTAAAATAGAACCAGAGTGCCGTCTATCGTCATCAAATATTGTTCAAATATTACTGGAAAGACGATGAACAAATTAATAATACGAGGTTGGTGGTCATTAGAACGTTTCCTATTTCTGGTAATTAAGCCGAACAATAGAATCATTCAAGAGAAATCAACTGTTTAATTAATTTATCATGAGTCATGGGGGCGTGTATGTGTGGAATATGGTTTTTCGCAGACGTGTATCAATCTGTTAATTTTGATTTTAAAAACTATTTAGGTAGAAGAAATGAAAAATCCTTCTTTTGGAAACCCATAAAAGAAACAGAAGATTTTGATAATCTGTATGCCCTCGATGCTAAGAAATCCCATGGATATGACAAATTGCCAGTAAAATTAGTTAAGGATGCAATAAGCACATTCTCATGCTCTTGTATAAATCCTTTATGCAGCCGCACATACTTTATGGTATTGAAGTTTGGGGAAGTTGCTATAAAAGTCATTTAAATTGCATACTATTGGCACGAAAATTTCAAAATTTTTTGAAATGTTCCTGCCGCCACATTCAAATTTGGTGCCGTTACGGGCCACCACGAGTCATTTGGGAGGCAGTTTGAGCCACTACACGCCACTAGGCACCTTATTGGCGACACTAGGCGCCACAGTAAATTGCATTGGCGCAAACTGGCACCAACTGGCGCTGGCCCAGTGGACTCCTAGCATAAAACATCGCTATTTTCCCGGCGAATCTCTCGTATATCCCAGCTGCTATGGGGTTGGTTGTATTTGTATTTTTATAAATCACCCGATATGTAGTTGACCTATAACTTGTACGATGGCCATCTGTTAGCTTACCAGTTTCTAGTGATACATTAGTTGACATATTTGTGATTTTCTTTGAATTTCACCTTTAATGAATTTATCATGAGTCCCGGGGGCGTAGGGGGCGTGTTTGTTTGAATTATGGTTTTTTACAGACATGTATCAATCAGATATGATTATTTACATCTAGGGACCAACCTTGAACGTCACCATCCGATAGACGTGACTCAGTTTCGAACTAACCGGGGTCGCTTGAGTCAGTTTGTAGGCCAAGACAGAGAGCTGACCAAGTGAACGTGCCGCTAGACCAACTCACAAAGCCCTTTTTCAATGACAAATGGCAAGAATCAGTGACAAATCTGCTGATAACCAATCAGAAGCAAGGATTTCACAAGTTTATAACAAAAACTGTCTTTTGTCACTAATGACACGTTTTGTGCAACGCCTCCTGAAATATCAATTTGTGACTACTTGTCATAGTAGTATTAAAGATCAGCAATGGCGAACGATTGTCCCTACAATTCTGCAATCGTCGGTTAGATTGCTTTTTCCTAAAAATTTCCAAGGGCATTAAGGCTAGATAGAACTATGACCGACAAAATTAATATTGTCTTGAAAACAGTCATAAAGCATTAGAACTAGAGTAAATAAGACACAATGCTATTATGTTAACAAGTTAATTTTTCTGTATTAGTCCTCCAGTACCAAATAACGAAGCAAATCTCGAGATGACAATCATTTATCGTTTGTTGTCATGATTGTATTTTCTACTTTTTTCTTCTTTTTATTTGACTTCACTTTAAAATACGATTCTAATGTTTCTTCTTTTCTCTTGATAATGTTACAGCAAGGAATTGCGAGTTTTGGTAGACATCTTGGATCTAGTATATCAATCAATTCCGGGTACATAATATTTGCATGATATAATTATGATAATTTGGATGAGAATAATAATAATGATAATTTAAGAATAATTGCAATATTTGTATTAACAATAATAATAACGGTAATTGCTATTATATTGACAACACCAATAATAATAACGGTAATAATGATCACGATCTGCTGCTTTAATTTCTACTACTACTTCTTCTAGGAAGAAAAAGATGAAGGAGAAGAATCGTTTCAGCGAGATAAGTGATTATTTTCTCGATGATCGAGTTTAACACATCCATGTTATATACGCTGTGCATTTGTAAGAAGGAAGAAGCAAGGTTAAAGAAAGGCAAAGACAAAAGATGGAGGGAGAGAGTACATCTCGGGTTCAAATTCATTTTTCGTTATATTATTAAACCCGGTACTGTTGATCATTTTGGGGGCCATGTGATTGCCATTTTAAAATAGAACCAGAGTGCCGTCTATCGTCATCAAATATTGTTCAAATATTACTGGAAAGACGATGAACAAATTAATAATACGAGGTTGGTGGTCATTAGAACGTTTCCTATTTCTGGTAATTAAGCCGAACAATAGAATCATTCAAGAGAAATCAACTGTTTAATTAATTTATCATGAGTCATGGGGGCGTGTATGTGTGGAATATGGTTTTTCGCAGACGTGTATCAATCTGTTAATTTTGATTTTAAAAACTATTTAGGTAGAAGAAATGAAAAATCCTTCTTTTGGAAACCCATAAAAGAAACAGAAGATTTTGATAATCTGTATGCCCTCGATGCTAAGAAATCCCATGGATATGACAAATTGCCAGTAAAATTAGTTAAGGATGCAATAAGCACATTCTCATGCTCTTGTATAAATCCTTTATGCAGCCGCACATACTTTATGGTATCGAAGTTTGGGGAAGTTGCTATAAAAGTCATTTAAATTGCATACTATTGGCACGAAAATTTCAAAAAATTTTGAAATGTTCCTGCCGCCACATTCAAATTTGGTGCCGTTACGGGCCACCACGAGTCATTTGGGAGGCAGTTTGAGCCACTACACGCCACTAGGCACCTTATTGGCGACACTAGGCGCCACAGTAAATTGCATTGGCGCAAACTGGCACCAACTGGCGCTGGCCCAGTGGACTCCTAGCATAAAACATCGCTATTTTCCCGGCGAATCTCTCGTATATCCCAGCTGCTATGGAGGTGGTTGTATTTGTATTTGTATAAATCACCCGATATGTAGTTGACCTATAACTTGTACGATGGCCATCTGTTCGCTTACCAGTTTCTAGTGATACATTAGTCGACATATTTGTGATTTTCTTTGAATTTCACCTTTAATGAATTTATCATGAGTCCTGAGGGCGTAGGGGGCGTGTTTGTTTGAATTATGGTTTTTACAGACATGTATCAATCAGATATGATTATTTACATCTAGGGACCAACCTTGAACGTCACCATCCGATAGACGTGACTCAGTTTCGAACTAACCGGGGTCGCTTGAGTCAGTTTGTAGGCCAAGACAGAGAGCTGACCAAGTGAACGTGCCGCTAGACCAACTCACAAAGCCCTTTTTCAATGACAAATGGCAAGAATCAGTGACAAATCTGCTGATAACCAATCAGAAGCAAGGATTTCACAAGTTTATAACAAAAACTGTCTTTTGTCACTAATGACACGTTTTGTGCAACGCCTCCTGAAATATCAATTTGTGACTACTTGTCATAGTAGTATTAAAGATCAGCAATGGCGAACGATTGTCCCTACAATTCTGCAATCGTCGGTTAGATTGCTTTTTCCTAAAAATTTCCAAGGGCATTAAGGCTAGATAGAACTATGACCGACAAAATTAATATTGTCTTGAAAACAGTCATAAAGCATTAGAACTAGAGTAAATAAGACACAATGCTATTATGTTAACAAGTTAATTTTTCTGTATTAGTCCTCCAGTACCAAATAACGAAGCAAATCTCGAGATGACAATCATTTATCGTCTGTTGTCATGATTGTATTTTCTACTTTTTTCTTCTTTTTATTTGACTTCACTTTAAAATATGTATTCTAATGTTTCTTCTTTTCTCTTGATAATTCGTTAATGGACTACTTTGTTTTAATGAATCACATGTATAGAACAAGAGGGAGAGAACATTTAATGCTACGATTACCTAAATGTAGTACGACACATGGCACTTTTTCAATTTCTTTTATTGGAGCAAAGCTGTGGAATAATTTGCCCATAAATATAAAAGAAGAAAGAACAAGATCATCATTTCGCCAAAATCTCAGAATTAAACTCCTAAGCAAAGATGAATCATGAGGATCAAATAATATGATATTAAGTCAAAATAAATATCAATATGAATTCGCATACAGTTTTAGAAACTGGGAGAACCAATCCCGACTAGCTCTCGTGCTAACGTTTGGATCTCCCTTTAACAACATTTTAAGTTTTTAAGTTAAAAAATATCCTTTATTTGAATCACTTATAAGCTATTGGAACTCTGTGAATTTCAATTCCAGCCACAAATCTCTATGTATTATTAAGTTATAGCTAATTCACAGGTTTTGATATGACATGATATATGATTAATTTAATTTGTACACATAGTTCAACTATGGATATTTTCTTTTTCTTTGTAACTCATGTACATGGATATTTTTGTTACCAACTTGAATACATTTGTAACATTGTGTTATGTTGTTCTTTTGTTGTTAATAAATTCAAATTAAAATTAAAAAAAATCAGATATGATTAGGGACCAACCTTGAGCGTCACCATCCGAAAGACGTGACTCAGTTTCGAACCAACCGGGGTCGCCTGAGTCAGTTTGTAGGCAAAGACAGAAAGCTGACCAAGTGAACGTGCCGCTAGACCAACTCACAAAGCATTTTTTCAATGACAAATGGCAAGAATCAGTGACAAATCTGCTCATAACCAATCAGAAGCAAGGATTTCACAAGTTTATAACAAAAACTGTCATTTGTCACTAATGACAAGTTTTGTGAAACGCCCCCTGAAATATCAATTTGTGACTGCTTGTCTAGTAGTATTAAAGATCAGCAATGGCGAACGATTGTCGCTACAATTCAGCAATCGTTGCTTAGATTGCCTTTTCCTAAAAAATTACCATAAGACATAAAGCTAGATAGAATTATGACCGACAAAAATGATATTGTCTTGATAACAGTCAGAGAGCATTAGAGCTAGAATAAATAAGACATAATGCGATTAGGTTAACACGTTCATTTTTCCTTGTTAGTCAGCCAGTACTAAATAGCCAATCAGAACTCGATCGAGATGCAAATAAGGGTATACTTAAAGACAATAATTCATAACTTATCTGTCATTGTCATGATTGTAATCTGTACTTATTTCTTCTTTATATTTTACTTTATTTAAAAATGTGTATTCTACAAATTTTTCTTTTTTCTCTTGATGATGTTCAGCAACGAATTGAGAATTTTGGTAGACATCTCGAATGTATTATAGCAATCAAGCATGGGCACTTGACATTTGCAAAAGATAATCAGGATCATATGGATCAGAATAATACGACTACTCTACTACCAGACCTACTACTACGTGCAGGCGCGTACGCAAAAAGGGTGGGGGATTCGGGGGGGGTAGACCACCTCAATGTTTTTGTAAGTGGAAAGAAAAAAGAAGAACAATTAGAAAGCTCTTGGGTGTTGATTTTAAAAAAAGTGCTCCTTACCTTGATGGTGAGATTTTGATGGTTGGATATTGATGGTTGTATTAAAGAGCAGCAATAACTGACACATAATAATCATTATCGAAACAATCATTGCGAAAATTGCTTTTTGGGACATTAAGCTAAATTTAAACTTGATCGACGAAAATGATATTCTTTTGAATTCCCTAAAATTCCAATATTCTTGATTCGTTTTTGTTATAACGGCCCAGTGCTCACGTCTATCACCTACTTTACGGAAGCAGACAGACTATTACCACAATCTTAAGGGGCAACAAGCATAATTATTCTGATAGGGAAGGGTCTTAATTAACAGGGGGAAATCATTTAAATCCTATCTGTACTAATTTAGCCAGAAGTTATTAGACCTCCCTGCATGGTCACTGACAGGTGGTTATCTCATCATATCAGCTCTCAATTAACATAAGAAAAAGGGGATCATGGGGGACCAACGGGTACCGCTTATGCATTTTTGCTACACTAGCCTGGGCGCAAGTAGCTTTAGATAGTGCAGTCCGCCTTCATGATTGTGTCTTAGGTGGTGTGTTCTTCACCATATACGTGATATGTATACCAAGATACAATTTGTTCAGTTCTGCAACATTCTTTTGATAATGTAGAATGCTGCAAAAACAATGTTTCTGTAAAATTCAGAGTTTTTCAATCTTTTCAACATCAGCTTAACGTTTAAGAACCCTCTTAGGTTCAAGTATAGCATACCACAGCTAAATGCATAAATGTTGTTCTGTATTCACGTTTTAGAGCCTTTACTTATTTCCTGAATTACATTACATAACATGTGAAATCCTTTTACGGATGGTGGACCTGAATATCAGGTAAAGTATCATAAACTAAAGCCAAAATATTGTTTCCATTTCTCACTTCAGTTAAATGTCATTCCGAGTTTTCACGTATATTATTTTAGCGAGGAATTTTTGTTTCAAAGCGAAACGAAGCATTACCCGCATTTTGACAAGCTTACACTTCAAAGTTTGCTATTGTACTTTTTCTCTGAAACAATTTATGCGAAAAACATGTTTTTGAGCTTCTAAGCACCCACGCTCCTCATGTTACAATCACTGATCATTAACAAAAATCTTTCTTAATACAAAACCAACCAGCGTCAACTTCTTTACAAAATTAATCAAGGTACGTTTCTTTTTAGAATTTTCCTTTCAAATGTGTTTTTCTATCTTCTTTTACCTTTGTTACAAGCCCGGTCGTATTTACCTACGATACTGTGACATGATATAAAGAGCGTCCCAGTCCGTATAACATAGATTTGTGTGGTTTCCAGACAAAGTCAATATTTGTGTGTGTGTCTCTCTCTCTCTCTTTCTCTGTTTTTGTGTTAAAAAATCCAGGGTTCCATGAGTAAACCAATATCGTTTATACATTATATATACTAAGAAGAAAAAATGGGGTAACACATATTCGAGCCATTTACATAAACTAATAATGTTACAAAAGAAAGCCATACGAGTATGTACGAAGTCCGAGTATACTGCTTCTACTTCCACATTATTTAAATTATTATATACTCTCAAATTACAAGATATAAATAAGATCCAAATTGCTTCGTTTATGCAACGTTTTCACTCTCAAACACTCTCCCCATATTTAATGAATATGTTTGTAAAAAATAGAAATATCCATAATTATAATACAAGATCTTGCAATCATTTTCACCGTTGGACGTATTTAAATAATAAATCAAAATACTCATTACGCCACACAGGCCCAATCCTTTGGAATAGTCTAAATTTAAGTAACTTTAATATTCAATTTAATAACTCATTTAAAAGGCAATATAAAAAATATTTGATTGGAAATTATTGATTTTTTTGTTGTTGTTGTTTTTGTTGATCTTTTATTTTGTGTTTTGGTATATGATGATACAGTATTGTTGGTACTTGTTATTTCTTTGCAATATATATTCATACATTATTTAAATTGTAGGGTTGTACACTCTTACAAGCCTACCCTTGGCTTTTTACGTACGCCTCCTTTTCCATTCATTTTTACAATATTATTATGAAACTTATGTATTTATTTTTTGTACCATTCTTACTAAATGTTGTATATAATGCTATTGTGTTTTATATTTGATGTTGTTGTATTTTTATGAATTGGAATAAAGATTGAAATGAAACAATCAGTTCCATACCACAATGTTTTGAATTTAGAGAAGAAAATTCGTTAGGCTGCGAGCAAGGTCATAATTATGTAGAAACCTCAAATATTACGTGATAAATTTGTTTTTAGAAAACCTCCTTCCTACATGATGCAATAATGACAAACTTATTTCATAGCTATAGTAATTTTAACAAATATTAGAATAATCCCTCTTACACGTCAACATGGCCAATCTACTAATTAAGCACAATCTTAAGTTGATTCACCCTCCCGCTACAAGTCAAGAAAGTAACTGCCCACAATGCCATTGGCAGACTAAAATATAGTAATGAGTCTTGCAGGAATTTCCATCTTGAAAAGAATGTCAAAAGGACGACCGTCTAGATTCGCTGATTGTTTGGTTGGTGTATGGAAGTATGGAACAACTAACTTAACACATTTCCCGTATAAACTACACACGCACCCACCACCCACACATTCTCATTTTCTCTTCTCCGTTCCACTTCAAGCACGCTCACAACCACCATGGCTGGGGACGAAAATGACAAAAGACAAAGTAATTAAAGGCCATACCTACATTAAGCTTCGATGTTGTTTTTTTCTGCCTCATCCGAACCTCATGAATGTTTTCTTAAACGTTGTCGGGGAATTATCGTTGAGTTAAGTTCCTAAATTTAGCATAAATTTCATTAGATTTAAATAGTAATACATGAACATATGTATAACAAATGTAACAAAACGAAACTCGAATATAAAAACTCAAAACATAATAATTTAGTGACTGGGAAACCAAAGCCTGGCATACCCTTAACCTCCCCAAAATAACATGTTTACATTTGCAACAGAAGATTTGGAATTGTCTAAGTTCGCTAGTACAGTAGATTTAACTATTTCAATTGTGGGAAAAGAACCCAGATGCAATTGAAGTCCCCTCGTACCACCCCCCCCCCCCCCATCGTCATTTACATAAGTTTCTTTTCTGTCTGGGAACAGACTTAGGTTCCTATTTGTTAAGCGGAATGCCCAGGCCACTTCATCACGTGATTATTATTTGCATCCCTAACTGGGCGAGAGATATGTATTCTTTCGTTTGATTGGTTAGCTTTAATTATATGTATTTTCCTCTGGTTTCGTTTTTGGACCACGTGATTCAACCATGGACCTATCAGGTACCTGCTCAATGTCACGTCACCAGACGGTGAAATACAGACTCACGCAGCCTATATATTCTTCGACACACTGCATGTTTTGGCATCTGTCATACCGGACTCGTGACCCAGAGACAAACTCTCCTCTTATCTTGCGAAAGAGACATTGTTGACGCCTTTATAACACGTTCCAGAAGAGGACTCGACGCCTCATTACGCATTTAGCAGGATCTAGGCAAACAGTGAGTACAATATATCATTTCAGTTTACAAAATTTCTGAGCTCGAGCAAAGCAAGCACAACAAATGTAGACATCTTTTTGTATAGATATCATACCTGGATAATGGATCAAATATCACATTTCCTAATATTTATAAAAATCTTCGCGAACTCTGGCCACCCCATCATAATAGGCAAGGCATTTCGTGCAATGTTAAGTCAGGTGATATCACATAAATGCAATAACATAAAGATATCATATTTAGATCATGATCATATTATGTTATGTTATATCAATCATGTCGATCATATCTCCTTTGTATCATGATATTCATATGATTGTGCTGATAAAGTGTTAATTTGATTTCTTTAATCGTTAAGAGTTCATTTTACTGTACAAGTGTTGCCGTAATTATATGTCGCAATTATAATTTTGAAATATAAATGTAAATGTATTTATTCCTGTTATATTCTGGCCCGTTTCCTTGGTCCAGTGGTCAAGACATTGGCGTTCTAATAGCCAGTGACCCTTGTTAGATTCCCGGCGGAGTCATTTTTCCACATTCGCAATCAATTCCGAAAAGGGATGACAGCAACTAAAAGTATCTAGGAAATCAATGAATTTCCCTGGCTTTGGATTTCCTTTTTGTCTTCGATTTTCATACTTACTTTCAAAATAATCTTTTAACCTTAAATTCCTGCAAAATTCAGAACCATCTTATTTTTATGAAACTGCGGACGTAGTAACAAAGTAAATTTCAAGGATTTGTATTTCAATTGTTTTAATCAGCATTAATAAACTCTCTTAGAGTAGGTTAGATAGAAACTTTATAATGGAAAAAATATGCATCAGTATTAACAAACTTGACACTTCTGTGGCATGGAAAAGTGGTGTCCCCTATTGTTCAGTGCTATCGTAAACAGAGAGTAAGGTGGCAATTTAATTGTACTGGAAATTCAATAACCAACAGATGGAGCGTTCTCTTTTATACAAATATTGTTGTATTAACCAAAAAAAATCCACACTGTAGGCTTAGGCATACATTATGTACATCACACGCAATAGATCCAAGATTTAATATTTCCCCCCCCCCCCCCCACGTTTGGAATCGTACAGGGCTGCTGCTATTATCTCTCAGGAAAGTACCCTATATAGTACATGTACATTCTTTTACCGTGTGCGTAGGCCATTTAAGGGTTTTTAGAGGGTAGATTTTCCAAATACGAACTTGTTTATGATGCTTAAAATTTGTTTTTAATGTAATGGTAGTTGACATATTATAGCACAGGAAACCATTTATCCAGTCGCGTATCAAGGATTTTCCAATAGGGGGATGGGGGGGGGGGGGGGGGGAGGTGGGGGCGGAAATTTGAAAATCGCACAGACCGTTATTTAATTAATTAATTAAAGATCCCAATACCGACGTTAGACATATTAGAAGCACCGTACCGGTAACTACCAGCGGGCACAGGCTTTGGAAAGGGGGCAGGCTCACGCCACGTCACCGTCACTTTAAAGGTACCGGTAATACAAAGTTTTGGGAAATTTTGAAAATTGGAT
The DNA here is from genome assembly GCA_035222895.1 of Strongylocentrotus droebachiensis. Lineage (NCBI taxonomy): Eukaryota > Metazoa > Echinodermata > Echinoidea > Camarodonta > Strongylocentrotidae > Strongylocentrotus > Strongylocentrotus droebachiensis. The sequence goes on from JAVYIG010010143.1 coordinate 46,534, forward strand.
GGATAGTGATTCTTTACAGATTTAATATGTTTGGATGCCCCTGTGGATGTAGAATAAGCACTAGAAAATTTAGCCCCTAAAACACTTCTGCTTTTGAGACAAATTGAATATAAAAATTTACCGATGCTCCCGGTAAATTTTGATGAATTTCAAATTGCGCCTACGGCCGTACAATGGTAGCTGCGACCATGAAAATTTCAGAATATGTAGTTGTATAGTAGTTGTATATGTATATGTAATTTCCAAACGGGAATAGCTAATTGGTCGATTTTAGACAAGAAACATTGTTTTAAAGCTTAATTAATATCTTGACCTTGAGAGGGAGCTATACAGCATAAAGAGTGCACAGTTTTATATAGAGAATCTGATATGATATGATTCAAGGGGGTTTAATGTCTTGCCTTTTCACCCTTAAAGTAGTAGCTAATTTGGATAGACCGGATTTTATCATTTTTTGGTATTTAGTCATTTTATTGGTCATAATGAAAAAAAAATAAAAAATGTTTTCCTTTTTCATCAAGGTAAGTAGAACATTCTACATGCATCTAAATCATAGGTAATAAACTGGTAGATACTCTTTTGTGAACATAGTAAACAAAATTATACATTAATTATCCCAAGCAAATTCTGAGGGTCCCAACAAAGGCCCCTGCAAACAACTCAATTTGATTGCCGCTTAGTTTAATTTGCCTAAAAGCGCGAAAAAATAGCAAAAGAGAGAGGTAAAAACACGGAGACTTCATCAAGCATGCCGGCAAAGCTTCCGAGTTCGGCAGTTTGTGGAAACATAAAATCAGTTCCGTAAAAGCGATCGTAAAAGCCTATTTTGTTCAGAAAATTACACACTTTTATCTCCAGAATCTAGCTAAAAACACTCCATTCAGTTATACAGGTAGGCAGAAGACGACCTGTCAGTAATTTTTTTTTTCAATCTGCACATAATTATATGCAAATTATATCGAACAAAATTAGTCTCATCCGAATTTTTTATTACTGTCACAGATGGGTCGGTACTGTTACACTATAAAATTATGGACAGATTGGATAGGTGTGTAAATCATTGCAATTTTAATCAGTATACGATACGAACATTATTCTTCTCCAGCTTCCAAAAACCAACCTGGGAATGTCTGTTGTGTCGTATGCGAGATGTAATTACTCTCTGTTTTTTCGAAATGTATGCGTGAGATTTGGTTTTTGGTTAGTCCAGGGGTGCGTTTATTGGGTCTTGCCACTAGATATGTACATATCGTACCCCACTATCATACCCCACTATCGAACCCCACTATACGAAAGTGATTTGCGGGATGTCGCGTTTATCGTCTCTTCACGATTCAAAATAAAGGCCTTGTGTATGCGCAGCTGTTTTCCGCCGTTTGACCCGGGAAGCAGACAGTTTCTCGGAGGTCAACTACACACACATGCTTGTACACAACATATGGCGCGCGCTAGCCTCCGAACCGAAAATTAACCTGGGTGGTCCGATTTGTATGTGAGGTTCAAAAAAGCTTTGCGTTTATCATCTCTCAGAAACGTGATTCTGGCTGTATGTCACATTCAAAACACACCTTTTTGCGTCTTTGGATATGCCCATATCTAAAGACCTTTAAAAAAGGCTTTGCGTTTATCACATTCTAAATTTGCCTGCAAGACGTTTGAGAAACCTGATTCTAGCCACAAACTTGGTTAATAAACGCACCCCAGGACGCAAAAACACAACTAAAGCGCAACCCTTGCCTAAGCAGTGCGTATACACAAAAAGTGTACCCAACTTTGGTAGCTATTAATTAAAATGTTACAATGTGTGTAACCTTGAATCATATTTTATTATAAAGAAGAACTAATACCCTGCTAATGATACCGCGTTAATGAATGTACTGCAAAGGATGCCTGAACAGCAGGCTTTTCAAAAAGCATTGTCAAAATCCTCTCGTACCAATTCAGGCTGAAGCAATGAATGTGGGTCAAAAGCCATTACGTGTGTGTTATTTCACTCCAGAACAATTGCTCCTTTATTTGCATTGAATATTAGGCAGTTGAAGACTCAAAGAATTGCTTATTACATGCAAAATGTATGATATTCTCTTCGTTATGATGATTTCAATCTTGCCTTGATTTCAATCTCCTCCCCCTTCAAGGGGGGGGGGGGGATTTGCTGAGTAAAACAAAATTAAAGCTCCTCAGCCCACCCCCCCCCCCCCCCCCCACTGAGCGAAATATCGGTTGACGCGATTTGAATCGCAAATGTATCCTCAGTAGGCATTAGATATCATGAGACAAGAAGTTTAATAGTAGGCTGTTTAAAATCCCGTTTAAAAATAATTAAAGGTTATCCTGCCGATGGAAGAAGGTTCTGAGAAAGCCTAGTTACATTGCATCATTTTAAACAAGGAAGCACTGAAGCACGATGCATAACTTAAATATTAAATGGATTTAAGACTAAAGAAGCACATGCATATGGCGAGACGTATATTGGTCCCTAAAAATCCCGAACTCTCCTGCAACAAGGCGACTTTGACAACACTTTTAAAAGATCCTAGTGCTCATTCACCCTGGTAGAAATATTATGAAAATAAGTTACTCTTCAGCATGAGAGCAATTCCAAAGTCATATTGGTTATGAGTTTTCATTTAGGAGCTTCCAAAGTTGGGTACACTTTGTATTGATACGCCCTGTATAAGCTCTACAAAGGAAATCTGCAACAAACTTCAGATATAAGTCAGAAAAAGAGATGATACGGTACCCGCTTGAATTATATTTCAAACAGAAATTTATATTTTACCCATAAAATGTACTCATAAAATAAAGGGTCAACGTTCAATTTTCTATTCTTTAGCAAAGTAAGTGTCTCATTTGAATGAAATATTGCTTCAGACCATGAATTACGTCGTTCAAGTAAACAAAATATGGTAACCTGCCAGTGTCACAAATGAGGTACAGAAATATGCTCATCTAACCGTAATTGAATGCATAAAAAAACCTGAGCTTCAAGGGGCTCCGCCCCTAGACCTCGAGCCAAAATACTTCGCTGTACCTGATCGTTAACATTTTAGCCCCCCCCCCCCCCCCCTCACTTTCAAAAACGTTCCACGGGGCCTGCATTCGCTGCATGCATGCACTGACGTCAAAGTTTTCGGACGACAAGCCAGGTCGCTCGGCCAGCCAGCCAGGCACCCCGCTGGCATACAGCAAAAAGGGCTAGGGAAATGGGCTCGGAATACGGCATCCGTATAGTCAGGCACGTAGCCATGGGGGGGCACGTGCCCCCCCCCCCCCCAAAAAAAAAAAAAAAAAAATCAAGATCGGTTGAACTTTTTTAGACCCCTGCCCAGGACGTCGATCGATTATATGTATGTGCCCCCTCAAACAAACAAAAAAAAAAAAAAAAAAAACATCAAACTCTGGCTACGCGCATTAGTATAGTGTGAGCGATGTGCGTTTTGTGCCGAAAGAGGAAGGTTTGCCGACCGTTACAGATTAAAAACTGTTTACATTTCGAATTCTTATCGTAAGTATCTGCATAATCGAACTGGCGATTGACTTGTAAAACTCATGGGATTCCTTACAAACCTAAAAGTTTTTAATTATGATTGTAGCATAGGCTAGATCATTGATTTTATTTTGGATCCGAGGCAAAGCTAGCTTTTCCCTTTAAGTGAGAGGGAACGGCTCCCATATCGTTTTATATTTTATATCATGTACTTTTTCATGCATGTCAGTGGTCCAAAACAAGCTGCAATTGCAATATATTTTGTTAACTGTCTAAATATCCTCAGATGCTTTAAGTATTTATATTCCAGAACAAAAACATTAAAATAACAAAAGACTGATAAAAAGGGGCTAGGAGGAGGAAACGGGAAAATTGAAATAAATTTAACTTGGCCTAAACAATGATACATGAACACTGTAGATTAAATCGACTATCATATTTTGACAGTCACTCTTATTAACATAGGGAAAAAAAGGATACCGCGCAGAATGGATCGGAAGACATTGACATCAATTATTCTCCTCGTGACGATTTGCTTGTCGTGGGCCCATAAATCAGGTGAGTCTTTTTTTTTTTCTTTTTTGGTCTTCCTTTCTATCTTTCTTTCTTTTCAACTTTTAGTCCAGTCAAAATAGGCGTCCCATACATTAAACCTTGTGCACTGGTCGTGTGATTAAATTATGCAATAAACCGCCTGAAACGCGCTCACACACAATGTGGCATGATTGATTCGTCCAGACGTTTTTCTGCTTTTTGGGGGTCATATTTGAAATATATAGCGGCATTTGAAGAGCAATTTCTATTATATCCCTCATGTATAGTTGTTTGCATTGCGATTGTACAGAACACGAAAAAGGTATAGCTAAGTACTATCTACCTGAGATAGTAAGCAAATAACTACCGTTGGTGAAGGTGATGGGACGAACTATCACTTCCGAGGCGATCTGGATGTAGCTATCTTTCCGAAGCGAAGCTGAGGAAAGATAGCGTATACATTCTGATCGACGAGGAAGTGATAGTTTGCCATCGCCTGAAACCAAAAGGTGATTATTTGCTTTATATTCCACATCTAAAACAATTTAACTACAAAAAGAAAAGGACGTGTATGCATCTACATAAAAGACACCATGCCCAAATTCACACCAAAAAAGTGAAACAGTAGTTTAACCCAACCCCTTGAGGGGACGGTGCGCGCATGTGTTTGTTTTAATTGCGCTTATTGGTAATGCGCGCTTAATTACGCCTGTTTTAGTGCGCTTTTGGATAATCTTCAGTGAAAGTGCGTTGCCCTTTGTAGATAGTACCTCTATCTTCGGTGAAAGTGCGTTGCCCTTTGTAGATAGTAGTACTATCTACCATCAATAATGGGCGATCTATCTTTCATCACGTGATTTACTTTTGACCAATCGTAGAGCAAGATTCTTAGTATGTGGAATATAATACTTATTGTAAAGTAATTTTTTGCTGGTACCCCACTTGCCCACCCTTTCCCATTGAATACGCATAGCAAAGTAGGTTACGCGAAATGTCAAAGTCAATGTCAATGTCAAATGAGCGCGCATCGACTTTATTACATGTATGCAAAATCTAGCTGAAGCTATACTGTCTGCAGAATCAGTTCTTATTATTATGTAAAATTCACTTTAAAGGTAATACAAAGTTTTGGTATGGGGTCATGAATTAGGTTCAAATTAACATATTGGAAGCATACGCGATCCGACAATATTCAGTGATCGTTGTCGCGGTTAAAATATAGTCTCAAGTTATGAAATTGTAAATAATAAACTTGTTACGTTGTATAGCTCCCTCTCAAGGTCAAGATATGGATTAAGCTATAAAACGATGGTTCATGGCTAAAATCGACCGATTAGCTATTCCCGTTTGGAAATTATATATCACAACTACATATTCTGAGATTTTCATGGTCGCAGCTACCATCGTACGGCCGTAGTCACTATTTAAACATTTTCAAAATTTTCCCGGGAGCACCGGTAAATTTTTATATTCAATTTTTCTCGAAAGCAGAAGTATTTCAGCGGCTAAATTTTCTAGTGTTTATATAACATCCACAGGGGCATCCAAATATGTCAAAATTGTGAAGAATCACTATCCACCCAATTTTCAAAATTTCCCAAAACTTTGTATTACCTTTAAATAGACCTTATTGCCGATGTGGGATATAAAACAAATATTAAAGGTAAAGACCAGTATTGGCAACGCCCCAATTTCAAAAAATGAAATGGAAGCTCTCATTACCAATCATGTGAAAGAATATGTTTTGACTAATACATGATGATAAAAAATTTGCCGGGAAACCGCCTACTAATTCATATATTTGGTAAATTTATTTCTCTCATGGTCTGGTGAGATAGATAGGGTAGTCCCATATACATCTTTCTGTGTATAGTGCTTGTAACTTTACGAAGAATGAGCCAAATTTCTTATCATTTTGATGATTCCAGAACCTTGCAGATGCTAGATGCTAGATGATCGACCTTTTCTGATCGATTCCACAACGTTTCTTTCACAATGCAATCGCATGACCATTACTGGTCTTTACCTTTAACCTCCTTTATTCGGGCAATGGATACAAACTATCATCGCCCCGGTGATAGTTTGCACCATTACCCTCGTGGTCGATTAATATTTGCTTACTATGATATCCTTCTCAACTGACATTGAAAAAATGAGAATGAAATTTAAAGATATAAGAGGTAGTACATACAAAGAAAACAAAATATATACGAGGAAGTTCACAAATTCTCTCACCCACCCATCCTCTCTCTCTCTCTCTCTCTTTATCTCTCTCTTTCTCTCTCTTTCTCTCTCTCTTTATCTCTCTCTCTCTCTTTCTCTCTCTTTCTCTCTCCACTCACTCTCTCTCTCTCTCTCTCTCTCCACTCACTCACTCTCACTCTCTCTATAACAATTATGTTTGTTTGTTTTCTCTCTGCCCCACCCAATCAATCCTCCTACCCACCCTCCTTCTCTTTCTCCTTCTCTCTCTGTCCCTCTATCTCTCTCGCTCTCATTCTCCCTCCCCTCCCTCCCCTCTCCCTCTCTCTCCCTCTCTCTCTCTCTCTCTCTCTTTCCCTTCCTGATACAGGTTCGTCTGGCGATGGTTCTCCCGTTCTCACTCGAAATAAACGGAACCTTGTGCAGTTCCTTGGTATGATTAAGTGCGCCACCGGTCGCTCGGGCTGGGATTACAATAATTACGGCTGCCACTGCGGGAAAGGTGGGGGAGGAACCCCGGTGGATGCAACAGACAGGTAGTAGTAGTAGTAGTCGCTCTATACATAGCGAATTTATTTGCATTTCGTTCAACATATTATAAACAATGACAGACAATAATAAACGTAATGATATAAAAGAAATTAGCATTGAAATATCTTTGGGCATTGTTTTATAGTCCTACCTACCTACTTGAAAGCAATGCTTGTTGGGTGTAGGTTCGCACATAATAATTAAACTTTATACATTAATGGCTGTAGTAGGAAGCACTTTCCATCATCACCGATTACGTAAAATGTCATAATCATGTATCATTATCATTATTGATATCACTATTATTGATATTACTTTTAGCATCGTTATTTGTATCATCATTATTTTTATCATTATCATTAATATTGTCATTACCATTATTAATATTTATATTACATTATTATTATTATTATTATTAGTAGTAGTAGTAGTAGTAGTCAGGCGCGAAGGGGGTGGGGGGGGGTCAAAATTTTAAAATCGCGCCGAAAATTTCGCAACGTCTGAGCCAGCCGGAAAAAAAGGTGTCCTCTTATCCCCCCCCCCCCCCGCTTATTCAGCGACTGGCTGAGTCGTTGCGAAATTTTCGGCCCGATTTAAAAATGTTACCTCCCCCCCCCCCCCCTTGAAAAAATCCTGCGTACACGCCTGCTGGTAGTAGTAGTACTAGTAGTAGTATCAATCAGCCATGAAGAAAGAAGACGAAAGACTTGATGCATGGTTGATCTTCAACGAAACGGAGTTAAGTCTTTTGTCAACTTTGTTTGTTGCTACGGCAGGCAGCCAGTGAAAACGAACTCGTTTAATCAAATCATGGAAATGCAAAAATTAATTTAAAGAAACCGAACTTTATTATTCCTGGCTCTTTTTTCCTGTTTCAGGTGTCATATGAAAGGCAGGAATTGAACTTTTTAGAAATGTGATTTTCTCATCGAAATTCAGATACTAGATGTCAGTGGTTTACGCGTAATTAAGATTGCGCCCATATGCAAATTATGATGTGAGCGCGCAGCACAGGCAGTGACGCTACAATACATGCGCATCTGAAAACATTGATGACATCACTGCCTGCGCTGTGCGCTCACATCATATTTGCATGGGCCGCTTTCTGACGCGTACCACTGACCTCTAGGGGTCAACGGTTTGTCACTCGTAAATTAAAATGGCGCCCATAAGGCCAACCCAAAAAATTGTTTGGTTGTCCTCGATTGCTTTTCTGGAGTAGGGGCGGGCGGGCGGAATTTATTTATTTTATTTTTTTTTTTTTGTCAAACTTCATTTTGTGTGTGTCTTTTTTTAATTTAATTTTTTTAATTTTTTTTTTAAATAATTTTGTTAATAATTTTTTTCCATAAAAAATAAAATCATTGGGATTGTAAACCATTTAAACAAACAAAGTCTATACAAAACTTTAAAATGGTAAAAGACCAGTTTAATGTACAATGAATATCAAGACCAACACAGAAAGTATTTTGGGCTTTGAAACACAGCACCTTTTAAATCTCCATTGTAGGCCTACTACTTATAGCTGTACATGCGCCCTCTATGTAGCAAACCATGCCTAATCGGTGACCATTGGTCCCCCATGATCCTCTTTATCTTATATTAAATGAGAGCTGATTTGATGAGATAACCACCTGTCCAGTGACCTAGCAGGGTGGTCTAATCCCTCCTGTAAACTAGTACAGATGGGCTTTAAAATGAGTTTAAGAATGCTCAGAACCTGATTTGAATGAACGGCATTTTGACATAGAAAAATAAAAATGGCAAGTTTAATAAATACCTAATTGCGTACTGAAAAGACCAAACTGGCAACGGGACGCATTTTGATCCTTGCAAATGCATAAAATGGTATGTTTGGCATTCAAGATTGTTCCCCCCCAAAAAAAAAATTTAAAAAAAAATTAAAAAATTGAATAAAAAAATAAAATAAATAAATAAATACAAAATATACGAGCTACCCGAAAATGACGAGCGGGCGGTCGAGGACAACCAAACAATATTTTGTTTGGCCTAACCGTAAACTGGTGTATTATCGGAGATGTGTTATTATTCCTCTCTACAGATGCTGCGAGGCCCATGACAAATGCTATGATGATATCATCGCCGATAACAGCCTCGGCGTTTTCGGGATTTGCTCCCCGTATGTGGCCACATACAAGTGGAGCGAAAGCAGCTGTGACGATTCGCCGCCAACACCAACATGCATTACCAGTGAGTGCTATTTACCGGCTTACAGTAGAGCAAGAAGGACGTTAACTCTATGTTAAGACGTATGAGTTTACCCCCTTCTTATAGATGACCTAACAAAGATCACCTTACCCCCCCCCCCCCAACTGAACGGAATGTCGATGGGTCAAAATTTCAATTTTCGGGACCCCCCCCCCCCCCAAAAAAAAAAAAAAATAAATAAATAAATAAAAATAAAAATATGGCCTCTTACCAACCCCCCCCCCCCCCCCCCCCCCAACTTATTCAGCGGCTGGCTGAGTCGTTGCGAAATTTTCGGCCCGATTTAAAAAAAAATTATCCCCCCCCCCCCTGAAAAATCCTGCGTACGCTACTGATCAATATCGGGAGACAAGTGATCAGATGTTGGGATTTTCACGTCAAAGGTCAGAGGTCGTTAAGATCAATCGACATGAAATATTTTACTTTTCGTTCTCATTGTGATATTTCCAAGAATAATTAAAGCCTTCATCTCAACTGTATTTAAGCGCAGGCATATTGGAGACGCAGTCGCATTTGTCTTGTTCTCCCTTTATTACCCACCATCCGATTGTTTTGGGAGATTAGTGCCCCCTAGCTGGCCTCTACCCCCTAGCTATTTACACGCTTTGGGCTCTTTAAGAAATGTTTGTACCTCATTCTCGTTATGAAATTGACGAGGTTGAGCGAATTGATAAGGGTGCATCCCTAGATGGCTCATCTTGTTATTAAAGACCGATGTCGGAAATATTTGAGACTATTGTAACATGGACCTTATCACGATTATAACAAGCCAGATGTTTAACTTAGGCAAAGGCTTCAGGGAAGGGGATTCTTGGTAGCATGTGGAATTTATACAAAACTATTGGTGAATAGTAAGCAAATGACGTCACAAATTGATTAGCGAGTTGTCAATTTCTCGAGTTATTTACATAGGCCCCTAATTTTGAAACATACTTTTCTTGCTATTTATCTCGTTGTCCTAATTCTATTTTTTTTTTCATTTTTAACCTAATTATTCTGTGACCACATTTGACGTTTGAAATATATATTACTTGGTCGAGAAAAGGGGCAGGGGAGTCCGAATGGATGAATGGGTGTTATTTCTCAACATTTCTATTAAAGATTAGATTTGACTAATTGTATCGTTTTTTCCCCCTTTTAGATGGGTGGACGAACACGGAATGTAAGAGAAGAACTTGCAAGTGCGATAAGGATGCGGCAGACTGCTTCCGTGCAGCTCAAGAGACTTACGATGAAGCAAATTACAAGGGCTACGACAAGAATAACTGTTCTTAAGATCCCAATCCGACTCCGACTCCAACTCTGACCCCAACGACAAGTTCTAGACCTACTCCCATCTTGACCCCCCCCCCCCCCCCCCGGGTGACGGGGGGGGGGGTCTTTTAGCAAATATTTGTTAATTACTTATTATTATTATTATTATTGTTATTATTATTAGGCATTTAGCTACGATATTCATAGTACACTATATCACAGCGCTTACAATAATATACATATTTTGTTTTGTATCATCACACTTAAAACGAGGCGGGATCAATAACAGAGGCGGTGCGGGGATGGGGTTGGGGAAATATGGCCCATTTTTGGCAGGTACATCTACTTAAAACTTAAAAGTGCCCCTCTCCTTTTTTTAATCTTTTTTTTTTACATTTGATAAAATGCCCTTTTTTATTTATACCAAGTGCACTTATCCTTCATGTTATGTGCCTATTTATATTCACTTTTTGAATGTGCCTATTGTACTTTTGATGATTGCCCCCTTTTTCTTCTTTTTATTACACCAATAGCCGCATACTTTACTTTGGAGTACTATTAATAGCTTAAGAGGAAAACAAATGGAATCTGTTTTTACTGGAAGTGGGGGTTGAGAAAGAAAGTGACCAGTCCATGATACCGAGATCTGTTCAGCGTTGTGGTCCCTTTTGCCTGGAGTTGGGAAAGGGAGTTATTAATCTGTAGACTGCCTGATATTTCATATGAAGTATAATGTTGCAGGAAATTCAGGCTCTGCAGTCTAGATTTGGAATTAGAACTATTTTATCATTGATTTTGTTAATACATACTAGTGTTCTCTTCAATCTATCTACATCTTTAGTTTAAGGGAAAAACATTAAAACATAAAGCTATTTTGATTAGAAAAGATGATAAATAATTTGTTTGCTTTTGAAGAAAAAAAAATCCTTTCATAATAATGTGTGTATGTTTTATACAACGAAATGTGTAAATTCGGCATCAGGCTTCTTACAAGGAGTATGCAAACTTTTCTTACTTAATATGTCTTTTCTTTTTTAATGATTCCCATTGGGGCATGGTAATAATGATTTGTTTTAAATATTGTTAGGTTAAACAAAGATTTCTTTGCCACAAAATGGGAAGAATACTTTCCTTCTACCAAAATAAAAGAGATTTTATCAAGTAGAAATGTTGAGTTGTGTCAAATTTATGTTAGAATGTTATTGAGCAATTCTTTTTATGACATGTATATTCATTTCATGCATTAGGTTGTTATTTGTGGTTTTGGGATCCTATATGTAATTTGTTTATAATATCATTTGGATAAACAATAATTAGACGTAGAAGTTTTGTGGTCTATAGAGGTGTTGTAAGTCTTATAATTGTGTTTATGATATCTGTGTTGATGATTGCCAATAGGTTTGCTAATACGTCTTAACCCTAATAAGGCCGGGCTATTTGAAGTCTTACTACGGCCGGGGGGGGGGCATTATGGCCCCCCCCCCCCCTAAGATCTCGGCCGTGAAACGGCCGATCTCCGCGAAAATTTGCACGCATGTCAAGTGAAGTGTATAGAACAATATGATAATTTCAATTTTTTGAAAAAAATCCCTTATTTGCATATTTATGGTAATTTATGCAAATAAGGTCATAAAATCACATTTTTACCCATAAATCCTATATTATTCATATTTAAGCATTCTTTTTCACTACATATATTCATTAGACCACTTGGAACAATAATACGACAAACAAAATTGGAAGAGCCAGCTTATTTCTTATGTTATCTCTTGTTTTGATAATTTCTTATGTATTTCATTGTTTTTTTAACTTATTTATGTTATTGTTTGTTTTTTTTTTTCATTTCTTCCTACAATTCAACTATTTTGACTCCCAAAACAACCACCTAAACTTTAAACAAGACCCAATAACCAATGTTTGATCTATTTTTAGGAAAAATGACATTTCCATATGTTTTGTACACAAATCACAAAAATGAGCGATTTTCGGGCTGACATGCAAAGACAAAAGGTCACGTGACCTTGTAACTATAGGTCCGATTTTTTTTTTTTTTTTTTTTAAAGATGCGCAAGACTCTAAAGAAAAAAGTCAGCGAGCGGCGAGGCGCCATCAATATGCGTTCTCAAACAATCAGAAAAATCGTGGAGGGGGGGCCATAATGGCCCCCCGGCCTTATTAGGGTTAAGCATAACATTTTCTTGGATTGGTGGAATACCATGTACCTTTTGCACATGAACTTCAGGAAACTTTTTTTTTTATTTCAAAGAAATGTTGACATTTGAAATATTAGGGCAACCGTCACTTTTATAATTATATGCTGCGGTATTTTTCTGATTTGGAAATCTCATCTTGTTATTATAAACTAAAAAATGTGTGACGTTTAGTAAATGTTAGAATTCAGATATGGAGAGTGTTAAACCGATGTTATAAAAAAGAAATTTGATGAAATGGAATATTTTCAAGATAAAGACGAAGCCGTGAATAAATGGGAAGAGCTTTTATTGAATATTGCACAAAAGTAAAGGCAATCTAAAACAAAACGTGTAAAAAACAAACGCGTGGATAAATGAATTCCTCATACAATAATGAAAGAGAGAGAGACAAAATTAAGGAAAAGGCTAAATATTTATTTTCTACAAACGCCCAAAAAATGAAAGCACATCTGAAAAACAAAAAGCTAAATGAAAGTATTATACAAAAATAATGTCATCAACCAACAACCAAGGTAGAAGTGATCCTTGGAGACTTTTTATAATGTAATTGTTACAAATGAAAATCTATTTTTATAATTTTCCTATATCTCGTTCTGACACTTTTCACATAGCAAACGAGTTTATTTTACATGTTGCTACTGTAGCCAGTGACATATTTAGTAACGATTTTAAGAGATTAATTTCAATAAATATTAACGATAGAATTGTTTTATGTTTGGATTACTTTATACGTCAAGTTATGTTCGTATGTTTCAATAGGTGACGCTCAAAGCTGTCGAAATCGCGTAAGGGTGATTTTAAAAAAGAAGTGGATGCATGTTCTATTGATGGTAATAATGTGAATAGCGGTGTAAGTAATAGTGTGGATAAGAGTGTGGATAAGAGTGTTAATAATATAGCTTGGATAGCAGTGTTGATAATAGTGTTGATAATAGTGGATAATAGTGGATAATAGTGTGGATAAGAGTGTGGATAAGAGTGTGGACATGAGTGTGAATAACAGTGTGGATGAGAGTGTGGGTATTAAAATATAGCGTGGATACTAGTGTGGATGAGAGTGTGGATACTAGTGTGGATACCATTCATAAGTGACAAACCTATCAATGTTAGAGCTTATACATGCTCCACACATAATGTAATCTCTCCTTTCAATATATAAAATAACAAAGTCTCTGTATGCCATTACCCTGAGGCTCCATCCAACCAGCCAAAATCAAATATGAAAGGGGGTAGAACTGTTCCAAACCAGTTTTACCATGACACCCTGAACAACCTATTTATGAATAGTAGTATTCCTTTTTGCCAGAAACAATTCAACCTGAATACACTAAAAGTATTTCTTACAATATCATTCAAAAAATAATTACCCTAAACAAACACACACAATGTAGCTCCTTACTTCCCAAGCATCAAACTGGCCTACAGGCTACAGCTACAGCACTCATAAAACATCCTAAATACTAAAGTTACCCAACCTTTAATGAATATCATGCCGAACTTTAAATCTCAACAATTTTCAAGTTCAAATAAAGGAATATTCCAAACATTCATAAGTGAAAAAAGCTATCAGTACTTGGGATTATACCTGCTCCACACATAATGTAATCCCTCCTACCAATATATAAAATACCAGAGTATCTGTATGTTATTACCCTGAGGCTCCATCCAACCAGCCAAATTCAAATATGAAAGGGGGGTATCAACTGTTTTGAACACCGTGTTACCATGGCACCCTGAACAACCTATGTATGAATAGTAGTATTCCTTTGCCAGAAACAATTTAACATGAATACACTAAAAGTATTCCATTAAACAATCATTTAAAAAAGAATTAACCTAGACAAACACAATGTAGCTCCTTACTAAACTTCTAGCTACAACACTCATAAAATACACACAATCGTTGCGGCGTCGTCAGTCTTCGGGCATATTTTCTGAAAGATGCATGTACCCCGTCCGGACGAAAAAGCTCGCAAGAGGTATCTCCCGGGGCTCTTATTCAACCTCCTAGCTAGGGACCTTGCATATGCCTGTTTAATGACCACCGCTTGCGGTCGACGAGGCCCTGCTTTTGACCTGTAAACTCCTTACAGCACAGCCGAGGTAAGATATCTGACCATGTGATGTTGCACCCAAGTGATGGCCGCTCACCAATTCAAGATACCTAGCTTTCAGCTCTCTTGAAAAGTCCCTCGTACTCTTTGCCTCGATACTGTTCGTCCCCACGTGAAATATATGGCGGTGTCGAACCCAAGGAAAAGGGACGAAAGGGAAGCCATTTCCTCTCCTAGATGGACGCCCCTCCTGCCGTGCCAGGTAATCACCGCCCCACAGCTGAGATCTCCGTGCCCTTCTGCTGGCACCCCGACCCGTCCAATACACTCTCGAGTCCCCTACTATCCATACGGCCGTGGCTGCAAAAAATAAGATAAACTTTTCGGAGTATCTTGCACTAGGGACATATAATCACAATCACTTTAGGCCCTACAAGTACAATTCAATTCTGATCTAGTGATTTTCATGTAAAATACTATTTCAAAGCAACTGAAAAAGTTGCATAATTAAACATACACAGGTGCCTAGCGCGAGATTTAATAAGAAATTCACTCACTTTCCATTAAAATGAATTGCTCTCCCGGCATCAAGAGTAGATCTAGGACTAGCATTAGAACCATCGTAACAATTATCTCTATTGAGTATTACTACAATTATATTGCAGAATCTGACCTCCGTCGACAGGCCCTCCTCGAAGTCATAAGTTCGTTCACCTTTGACGAATGGTCGTTCGGTGGGTGATCGAAAATGTCCGTATCCAGATCTCTTCTTATTATCTTAATGGATAATGCGGAACTATTTTACAAAATCGTGAACTTCACCCGCTCGAATCACCAAATAACCTCATCTTAACACCATGCATACAAAGAATGTTGTCTAAATTATCCGAAAATAAAGATTGAAGAGGTTCCTAATCGTTTTATACGTGTTTTATGCATTCACTTTCATCATATTCATAACTCGATGAAAATAGGGGAAAATAAACTTGTAGGCATACTTCACGAGATATATTTCATCAGATAACGATTATAATGGAGTCCAGTTTATCTTTAATTCAGATAAATGAAAGAGCACTTTTCTTCTTCAAATTTGACATATCATTCAAGCAAACTGATAACAAGATACCATTTTGTAAATGTGGAACCATGTCTTTGTTTTCAAGCTCGTGTGCTCATTACGTATGCCAGGGTGATAGTGAGCACTAACAAAAAAGGGGGGGTTTCCCCCTCAACCACGCCCCCCTTGGGTAAACATAAAAAAAGAGGATTCGGAGGGGGGGAGAATGGCATCTAAAAACATTCCCCCCTTTTTAGTAAGACAAAATGGGTAATAATGGGGGAAAATCGGGATAAAATCGGGGGTAAAAAATGGGGAAAAAGAAGAAGAAAACAATCAGGCCAGGGAGGTGTTTCACAAAGATCCTAAGAAGAACTTAACTCTAAGTTAGACTTTAAAATAATGGAGAGCCATTTGTAGCCTTAAAATGAAATATATCTTAATGCAGAAATTCAAGCATTTTAGACTTTTCATAAATTCCACATCAAGAACATCAAATCTCCTTGATTATAGAAAATATGAATGATTTGAATCAATATTTTATGCTTTTTAAAATAATTTTACAAAATACTTTCAAAGATGTTAACGGCTTTCAATAATAGTTAAGTCCAACTTAGATATAAGTTCAACTTAGGATCTTTGTGAAACAACCCCTTGGTATGCATATTGACCGCTGGGCTTTATTTATTACGACTACGATAAAGCCTACAGACCAGATAGGCCAGGGAGCCCCTATACCGTGTGAGTCAACAAAAAGTTAACACCTAGAAAATTGATTTAAAAATCATCTATGAACAGTAAATTATTATACATCTTATGAAAGAGTGTTTTATCCCAAATCATTTGGTATCATTTTTGTGTGGTATGTGTTCACGCTTGGATGAACTGGAGGCCTTGTTTGCGAGAGTGCAAAAATCGACTTGCGCCAAAGAGATGCCTAGAGCATGTTGGGATTAGCGGAGTGACAGAATGAATTGAATGTATCAAATGAAATGCATTGCATATGCTTTTTGCAGGAGCAAAGTCACACACACACACATACACACACACAAATGTGCGTTAATATTTGATATTCGATATTTGATATGTGTGGCATAATTAATTTTGTTAGGGATGTTATTTGGATCTGCAAAGACCGAATTAATACCCAAATCCCAATTGTTTTATTCAAGCATCACATAAGCAACTTTGGCGCAAGTCGATTTTTGCACTCTCGCAAACAATGCCTCCTGTTCATTCAAGCGTGAACACATACATACCACACAAACATGATACTAGTTGATTTGGGATAAAACACTCTTTCATAAGATGTATAATAATTTACTGTTCATAGATGACTTTTAAAATAAATAGCAGTTTTCTAGGTGCAAACTTTTTTTTGACTCACACTGTATAAGCTCCACCTGACTAGAACTTACAAGCAGGGGCGGCCGAGCGACTTCCAAAGTGGGGAGGGGGCAACAAGAAAATAAGGCACCTTCACAGGGAAATCTCAAATCGAAAATATATATAATTTTTTAGACATTGGTATATACCCCTATATTGTGATTACAATTATTAGGGATGATTTCAATATTTGTTTCACTCTATACACCATACAAGATATTTTTTAAGCATCATGCTTTGCAGTTGGGTTTGATTGTCTAAAAAATTGTTTGCTAGCGAGCTAAGCGAGCGAGGAAAAAATTCAAGATGTGTGAGGTCGCAGTGCGAAAAATTACATCTTATAAAGAGGAAAAAACAATCCTAATGGGGTTATAAGCACATTCTTATAACGAAAGACTGAAAAGACCTTTGATAAGTAACATAAGTATATCATCTATAGGGGAAATTGCTCTTAGTCGCTTGAAATTTGCTAGGCGGCGTTTAATGATGAGAGGAAAAGCGGATACTTATCAGGAAAGAAAAGGAGCATGTGCCAAAGTACAAAGAGTAATTATCAGAGGTGAAAATGGGACACTTCTTACACCCTCAAAAAGAGGCACTCAGCAGTCAGGAGAATAGGAAATGGGCATTTGTCGACGGAAAAAAGGGGTCACATCAGATTTTAATAGGGGCATTTATAAGATATTATTATATATTGTTTAAAGGGAAATTATCAGAGGTGAAAAGAGGCACTTATCGCATCTGAAAAGGGGCACTTATGTGAATGAAAAAGGGGCACTTGTAATAAAGGAAAATGTGCACTAGTTAAAAGTAAAAGGGCACCGATCAGATTTTTAAAGGGGCATTTATTGGAGGATGAAGGGGGAACTTATTTGAAGTGAAAAGGAGTAACTTCTCGTACCTGGAAAGGGTCATTTACCAGAGAAGGGGCACTTATGAGAAGGGAAGGGGGCTCTTTTTTAATGGGGCACTTATTATTAGGAAAATGGGCACTTATTAGAAATGAAAAAGGGCACATGTGAAAATATAAGGCACGCTTATCCGAGTTAAAATGGGGTAGTTATTAAAAAGGGTAGTGGCACCTCTTACAAAGATAAAGGGGCACTTGTCAAAGTAAAATAGGCACGTCCCTCTCAGATTTTAATAGGACAATTATCAGAGATTAGAAAGGGCACTTATGAGAAAGGAAATTGGACACTTTATCTGCAAAGGAAATGGGAACTTGTGGAACGAAAAGGGGCACGTGTCCAAATGAAAGGGGCACCATTCCTATGTAAACAGGGGCACTTTTCTTATGTAAAAAGGGGCACTTTTCAGATGCTTGAAAAAGTGAGGGGTCTGTGCCCCTTGCCCCCCCCCCCCCCCCCCCCCCCGGAGGGCCGCCTCTCCTAACAAGCGACGTACGCGTTAACTACGGGACTTGCTTCATCAATACCGTTTCACGACTCACTGGATACTTGTTGAGATTCCGGTCCTAAGGGCTTGGACTTAGTCTTGGTCATATTGTTAGTCCGCAAGATCCGAGCCCACTGCCTGAAGTTGTGATGTTTCTCGGCCTGCAGAACTAGCTGATATAGGTCTAGGCCTCCCTCGCCTACGGGGTCGCTCATTTCGTACCGACTCCTTCGCCTTGACAGAGTACCCGTCTTCCTCTTTTTACTTTCGGAATAATAATAACAATAATATTAGATATTTATATAGCGCACATATCCATTCTGCAAGGTGCTCAAAGCGCTCCAATATTACCCCGGCTCTGCTAGGCTACCGATTTCGGTGCTCACAGCATTCAAGGAATTCCTTCCTACCGGTCCCCATTTACTTCACCTGGGTGGAGTGTGGCAAATGTAGATCAATGCCGGTTGCTGATTCCAATTTACAGCACTAAAGTAGCTCTTAGTCCTAGTCTACTGTACAAACGAAATCAATGCAGCTCCAAAATGTAACCACCTCTCCACTGCCGTGACGAGGAGTTGATAATAAAGTTGACATTATAGCGAAAACCAAAATTTAGACAAGGTATTCAAGGAAAATGACAGGATATCCACTGCCAATGCAAAACAAAGTCAACATCATTTAATTCCAGAATCCAGGTCTTGCCTCCAGGCACGTAGCCACCGGAGGGGTGGGGGGGGGGGGGGGGGGGGGGGGGGGGGCACGTCCCCTCAAAATTTCCAAGATCGGTTGAACTTTTTTAGACCCCTTTTTTTATACCTCGATCGATTACATGTATGTGCCCCCCCCCCCACCCTACGTGCATGCTTGCCTCTACCAAAAGCCACGAGAGAATGACACAATTTCCACATGCACGTACGCGCTCTCACAATCGTGTGTTATGCGTTTCGTGTGCAAAAGGGAGCGCATTCGGAAACGCGCCTTGTCAAGAGGCGCCAAATTCTTGACAACAATGTAAACAAGATATGATGAAATACACATGGATATATTTTGGAGGAAAAAGAATGAGCTAGTCTAAAAAGTGTATAATAAACGAGAAATGTATATTGACCATCAATTTAAGTGCACAAATTGCTAATTTGAATACTACAAATGAATAAGAATGCTAAAAGTACACCGCCGCAATCGTTGCGGCGGTGTGCTTTTAGCATTCTTATGTCAGAAAATCGAATAACCATATAATGAAAGAAGCGCATTGTTCATTAATTTGAATGAAACATACATAGATGCTAACGATAAATTCATAGATTCTAACGAAAACTTCATAGATTTGAAAACTAGTAAAAGGAATATAAACCCGAAATTTACCTGACAGCACTAAAACCGTCGAATCTGAACGCAAGACAAATTTAATTTTAATGACAAACTCGCGAATTTGGAAGGGAAATCCTTCTAAAAATCGATCTAACTAGATCGGAAAATAAATAATGGTGATGAGGTTCTTTTCACTTCACGTACTTTGTCAATCATAAATGTGTGATTTTAGAAGGAGAAAACAAAAGTCCATCTGGTCATGGTGTGTTTGTGTTATTAATCTTAGCTTTTTGAAAAACGAAAAATGAAAGAAATTAGACGTTTAAAGCAACTGTGTCAAGATTAAGACACAGGTGTTATTTCTTTTTGGGGGGACATTATGTTTGGGGGCGTGTAAATCCTATACAAAAAGCAATAGCTTTTTTGGAAATCTCGGACAAAATTCATAACAGTCTGAAAACTATTCAGTTTACCTAGTTTATACTGTTTAAAATGACAAAAAAGGAAGATGATCAAGAGAAAAGAAAGAGAAGGAAAGAGAGAAAAATAACTGACATTGTAATTCCTTTTACTAGTTTTCAAATCGATGAAGTTTTTGACGGTGTACTTTTAGCATTCTGGATTAGAGTTGCCATATATTCGATACCGTAGCTAAGATGGCCGCCAAAATGATCGTCAGTCTCATATGAATTAATGACCGGACTTGGATTACTATTTACAGTAAAACTTTAGCTATTGATAGGAAATAAATCATGTTGTAGAGATTAGGACAGTCATTGGTATATGGTTTGAATAAATATCAAGGATAAGAGTAGCTTTATATTCGGTGGTACAGATTTCCCGTGATATTTGGCAGTTTTAACCTTTGATTTATTTACAACATGCTATAATTTGTATAAATGGCCTTTAAATTGTATGCTCTTTCAAATTTGACACGTATATTTTTATTATCACACAAAAATATTGTGTAGCGCCCTCTATACCAAAACTTAACTATCCCTTAAACATCTTCGTATTATGCAAAATAACCAAAAAAAAAGGTTGTATAATTTCTTGCTATTTTGGACACCATCATGGATTTTCAGTCTCCCTGACCATCATAACAAATATACACAGTCTGAATGGATTGACGACCCGAAAAGCCTAGGTATTGACACAAAAAATGACGGCGCGTGAATAGTTCCTATAAATTTCAGGTTCCGGCAGCCATCTGGAATCGCAAATTGGCGGCAATTTTAGGTACGGTATCGAGTATAAGGCTAATCTCTTCCTTTAAAATTATTCAACTGACCATACAAATGAATATCCTAATGTTTAAAACACAATTTAAGTCTTATAATAATACAGATTTACTGTAACAAGTCATTCTCCCCGGTCATTGAAAGGTCAAAGAAACCATTTGGCCGCCATCTTTGATTTCCAGGAATTGTGGTGGTCAAAATACATTTGAGTTAATTTAAATGGACTTATCGACCCCCGTAACCTAGGTGTATACACCAAAATAAAATATCTAGGATGGATATATCAGAATTTATGGCCCAACTTCAGATTCGAAAATGGCGGCAATCTTTGGTATTTTGGATGTAAGGCTACTCTTAACCTTTAGGACACATACAAAAATATATATATATATGAATATCCTGACCTCTAAAAACGTACATTGATCTTGCTACCTACAGTTTTACTGCGGATTTTTCGAAGGTTGTTGCGATCATGTTCACTACTGTCTACCTATGCACCAGTTTACGGTTAGGGGCGCCATTTTAATTGGCGAGTAAACAAGGATTTACGCGTAAATTAAGATTTCGCCCATGCATATTATGATGACATCACTGCCTGCGCGCTGCAATGACAATGACAATGACAATTTATTCTCATGTCACCCACATTGGGGTATTGGAGAAGTTTACAATCAGTTTGAATTTGTCAATTTAACACTGTGAAATATACAATACAAATAAAATTAATGTTAATCCATACAAAATAACACTATCGACAATAGTGAGAAAAATTATGATGATAATGATGATAACAATATTGATGATGATAATAATAATAATAATCAAAAACAAAACGATAATATTA
The DNA here is from genome assembly GCA_035222895.1 of Strongylocentrotus droebachiensis. NCBI lineage: Eukaryota > Metazoa > Echinodermata > Echinoidea > Camarodonta > Strongylocentrotidae > Strongylocentrotus > Strongylocentrotus droebachiensis. Next base: position 68,275 of record JAVYIG010010143.1, read on the forward strand.
ATTAAAACGATCATTAATGACAAAATTAATGGAAGAAATTGAAAAAGAAATTTACTGGCACCAGTAAATTGATATCTGAATGAATGAATTACTGAAAATATGCTTGATATCAATTTAATAAATTGATATAAGATAAAAAAGAGAAAAATAAAGTTAATATTGAATTCATAACATGTTTTTTGCACATACTTAAATTAATGAAAACGAAGCATTATTTTTCGACAGAATTTTACTAAGTTTAAACGTGTTTGTACATTATTGGAGTTAAAAAGCTGATCCATTTTCAGTGTATTTGGTCTTTCAATAAAATATTTATCGATGAACAATTTTCTGTCTGAACAAATGGTAGGGCATACAAACAAGTAATGAAATTCATCCCCAATCGATTGCAAATTGCACAGCGTACAAAGCCTCATTTCCCTTGGAGTATTTGAATATCTTTAGCTACAATCGGCAGGTAATGATTGCCACAGCGAAAACGACTTAATATTGTCCGATCTCTTTGAATGAGATCGATTAAGTATCTTTCTAAACATAAAGAATGTTTGAATATTCGATGCGAATTATCGTACATATATACAAGCAGACCAATACTGAGCATGAGAATCTCTCAATCGACGTTCCACAGTTTGTTTGACCCACTCACAGCTAGTATTTTCACAAATTTCCCATAAATTAGACATCCCCATATTGTCCAGAGTCAGCTTGATTTTTGTTTTAACCAAGGTGCCTGATATATATTCTTTTCAAAGAGTAATTTTAAGATAATATACACCTTACCAGAAAATTTACCCTGTCCACTATGTGCGCGCACATCATCATTAATGGGCGCGATCTTAATTTACGCATAAATACCACTGACCTCAGGTCATTGGATTTGTTTCAAAGCCAATGACCCGAGGTCAGCCTGTCTGCGCATACGCACTGATGTAACCGTAAACTGGTGTATTATCCATACTATATCAGCCCCACCATCGTCAACACGATTTTCCCTCCTATTCGTTACTATCATCCATACTATTATCCACTCTATTATCCACACTATTATCCACACTATTATCTACACTCATGTCCACTCTCATGTCCACACTCTTATCCACGCTATTATCTACACTCATGTCCACACTCTTATCCACGCTATTATCCACACGATTATCCACACTCATGTCCACACTCTTATCCACACTTTTATCCACACTCATGTCCACACTCTTATCCACGCTATTATCCACACTATTATCCACACTCATGTCAACACTCTTATCTACGCTATATCCACACTCTCATCCACACTGCTATCCGCACTCTCATCCACACTATCATCCACACTTTTATCCACACTACTATCCACACTGTTATCCACGATATCTTATTCACACTCTTATCCACACTCTCATCCACACTGTTATCCACGCTATTACTGACACTGCTATTCACATCATTACCATCAATAGAACATGCGTCCACTTCCTTTTTTAAATCACCCTTTCGCAATTTCGACAGCTTTGAGCGTCACCTATTGAAACATACGAACAAGGCTTGACGTATTAAGTAGTCCGAACATAAAACAACTCTTAAATTCGTCACTAAATATGTCATAGGCTACGTTAGCAAAATGTAAAATAAACTCGTTTGCTATGTGAAAAGTGTCAGAAGGAGATATAGGAAAAGTATAAAATAGATTTTCATTTGTAACAATTACATTATAAAAAGTCTCCAAGAATCATTTCTACCTTGGTTGTTGATATTATTTTTCATGATACTTTCATTTAGCTTTTCTTTTTTTCAGATGTAATTTTATTTTTGGAGCGTTTGTTCTCTTTCCATAATTTTTCGTCCGTTTGAAGAAAACAAATATTTAGCCTTTTGCCTAATTTTGTCTCTCTGTTTCTTTATTGTATAAGGAATTCATTCAACCACGCCTTTTTTTGTACACGTTTTGTTTTAGATTGCCTATACTTTTTTGCGATATTCAATAAAAGCTCTTCCCATTTATTCACGGCTTCGTCGAAATTCATACATTTTCTAAATGTTACATATTTTAAAATTTGTAATACCAAAATCAGAAAAGTATCGTAGCTTTTAATTATAATGGTGACGGTTGCCCTAATATGTCAGAATTTCGATGAAATTAAAAAAATCAATCAGTTTCCTGAAGTTCGTGTGCAAAAGGTACATGGTATTCCACCAATCCGAGAAATTTGATGCTTAAATTAGCAAACTTATTGGTAATCATCAACACAGATATCATAACAAAATAATTATAAGACTTACAACACCTCTATAGACCACATAACTTCTACGTTAATTATTTCTTTTCCAAATGATATTTTAAACAAATTACATATAGGATCACAAAACCACAAATAACAACCAAATGCATGAAATGGATATAAATGTCATGTAAAGATATACGCAATAAAATTATAATATAAATGTGACAAAACTTAACATTTCTACTTGATAAAATCTCTTTTATTTTGGTAGAAGGAAAGTATTCTTCCATTTTGTGGCAAAGTATATTTTTGTTTAACCGAACAATATTGAAAATAAATCATTATTACCATGCCCCTATACGAACCATTAAAAAAGAAAGACATAACTAAGAAAAGTTTCATACTCCTTGTAAGAAGCCTACTGCCCATTTTACTCATTTTGTTGTATAAAACATACACAAATTATTATGAAAGGTTTTTTTTTTCTTCAAAAGCAAACAAATTATTTATTATCTTTTCTAATCAAAATGGATTTTTGTCTCAACATTTGTTTCCTTAACCTAAGGTTGTAGATAGATTGAAGAGAACACTAGTATGTATTAATAAAATCAATTATTAAAAGCTCTAAATTCCAAATCTAGACTGCAGAGCCTAAATTTCCTTCAACATTATACTTCATATGAAATATCAGGCAGTCTACAGATTAATAGCTCCCTTTCCCAACTCCAAGCAAAAGAGACCACAACGCTGAACAGATCTCGGTATCATGGACTGGTCACTTTCTTTTTCAACCCCCACTTCCAGTAAAAACAGATTCCAATTTTGTTCTTCTGAAGCTATTAATAGTGCTCCATTCAAAGTTCAAGAATTTTGCCGTAAAGTATGCGGCTATTGGTGTTATGAGAAGAAGAAAACGGGGGCGATCATCAAAAGTACAATAGGCCCATTCAAAAAGTGAATATAAAAAAGGCACATAACATGAAGGATAAGTGCACTTGGTATAAATACAAAAGGGCATTTTATCAGATGTAAAAAACAATATA
>JAVYIG010010144.1:0-71527 GCA_035222895.1 Strongylocentrotus droebachiensis
TGTAGATTGTAAATACGGTCGGTGCGGTATACTGCTGCTGCTGCTATTATATTACGCCACTGGCTAACATACGTTGTACGTATACGTACGTATACACACACATCTCTGTATGGAATGAATACGCATTGTTGAGAATTTGGATGAGAGACGGTGAAAACAGCCCATGATATTTGCGGTTAAACAGAACGATTTGGCTCTGAAATTCAGAGTTTGGACTATCTTTGTGATCTGATATACAGGGTCTACAAAATGAATGAAAGGCCCGAACGAGGAGACGAATCTGGAAGCGAAATATGGACTTCCTCCTCAAGTTGGGAGGCGCAATGTCTGGAGGAATTGGACCGGGAATTAGAACCAAATTTGGACGAACGTCTCCCGCAAGAGAAACAGTTTGCTTCAGAAAAACTTTGGTATTCCTTTCAGAATTGTGCTAGTGCTGTAACCACATTATATAAAGGTGTGTTAAATCATCAGATTCGTATTTATTATATTGTAGACTAGACCTAGTAGTTGTGAAAGAAACTTGAAAGAATAATCATGTTCCTGATGTTGCATATCAATTTTCACATTATTCCAGTTGAGCATGTTGAGACATTTTTTTTGCCAGTTCATCTCACACTGTCTTAATTCTTATTTCAATTATCATTGATTAATTTTATTTTATTCGCCGTAACTTCAGATTAAAATTTAGCTTAAATCTTGTTCATTTAAAATCGTATAAAGATTTGAGTTAGTAAATTTATGCAATTTTTATCAGTATTCTGGAATGTGGTTGAGTCTTGAGGGTTGAGTCTTGAGAGTTGAGTGGTGGTCATTTCATTTCATGAACATGACCAGATGACGAAACCAACTCTGCACTGTGCCTATCTGGATCTAGACTGGATGTATACGATGCAACGTAGGGCCCCCCCGGACCTGGGCTAGTCAGGCCAGACTCGCCTGCTTCAGCAGATGCACGAGAGATGTGTATGGACTTGTGAGTCACAACTCACAAGTCCATTGTGACCAAAGAAGTTCGCGCGTGACCTAGTTCGCTATCTCAAAAAAATCATTAAGATTTGAAAATCTGTATTACCAATGGAAAGAGGAACATAGAATTACCAGAACACAAAATTTTCTTTGGAATTGGGTACGAAATTGTGAAAATATTGACAAAAGATCAGCAATTTTGAAGTCATTTGCGTCCGTTCTGATATTACCTTATTTTTGATGGATCATATTTTTTGATAAACAGCTGTAAACCCTTGTGCGTGAGGTAAGGTCTTGTTGTTTTTATGACTGTTTTTAGTTGCAACCCATTACAACCCATTACACAAAACCATGATAAGCGAGAAGTTCATGATTTTGATTCTATCCGCTAAAATATATATTTTTGTTGATGTTCTATCAGATTTTATCCTGAATTACCAAAGAAGATTATGAGGCTTAATTTCAATTTGGCTGGTTAAAAAGTAAAAATCTAAGAGAGTGGTCGCACAAATGATTACAAACATCAAATTTGCATGAAAAAGTGTGTTACATATTAATTATTAAAACATCTAAATTTTAAAAGTTGATGAAACTTGAGGTTGCTTTGGCGACGAACGAATCAAAATGTACAAGTAAGAGGATACCATTTCTCAGTCTCATATCCTATTAAAAGAAGACCCTGATTTACATGTATTTCTAGTTTAATGAGAAAATAGCAAAAACATGATATTTTATCATTTTTATGTCTCACATTTTTAACAATAATTTATCAAATAATTATACATTGTATGATAGGATTTGTGTCAATGTGGAAATGGGAAATATCTGGAGAAAGACCTACATGTACATGATAATTGTCGTCATTCTCATGGGTCTGTAATTATAGACTGTTCGATCTTCGATAACCTTTCTATGGTAGACCGGTCACCGATGTAATGTACAGTACATGTACAAATAATATTTATCTTATTTACTTGTCAAGGCATTAAAACCTTATAAGGTTTGTAAACTTTGTATGCTTATGTAATGATTTTGTTTAAAAAAAAATAGAACTGATCAGTGAAATTAGAGCTCGAAGATCAAGAAATAAGTTTTCAAATACATTTTCAGTTTTCATTTTTGGCTGCCTGGCTGTAGACTAACTTAAAGTTGCCTTGAGATGGCGTTCTAAAAAGATATGACAGGTTTGGATTCGAAAAAGAATTATCGCGAAAGTTGTTGCTCATCTTGCCAAAGACAGTTTTGTGAAACACCTAGTGGAAAAATTGAGCGACAGCGTTGAGAAGTTGTTGATCGTGTAGTAATGACGGTTTCAAGAAACGGTCCCCAGGTCTATTTGTTATTCAAGTTCCATCTTCCTTCTCCAATAATCTGATCTGATAACATGTGTCAGTATCAGTGTTTAATTTTCACAATACATTGAATTATCTTGTGATTCATGATTTTAACACAAGTTTCTTTATGAATTGTATTATTGTATCAAGGTTATAAAATGCTTAAAAAAGGAACAAATTACAGAGTTACAGAATTACATAAATATTTCCATGTAAATGTACACAAAGATTATTGTCATTTTCATGGGTCTGCATACATGTAAGTCACTCTACAATTTTATACTGTTTCATCTTCAGTTCCCATTTTTAAGGTAGACTGATGTGTGGACAAATAATGTTATTAATCTCATTTACTTGTTAATGCAAAAAGAGTTTGTTTGTTTCAATGCTTATATTACATGTACAGGTGTACATACTGTATACTACTTTTACATGAACACCCATCAGAACTGTTCAGTAAAGTACATGTAAGAGCTTGGTGATCAGTACCAGTAAATAAATTGTTCTACAAATGTTTTGTTTTCATTTTTTCGCTGCCCATCTAGACTTACTAGGCATCTAGACCTTCTAGATGGCTTGTGATGATTTTCTACTAAGTTATGACAGGTTTGGAGTCGCGATAGACTCTTGTCTGAAATATTGTTGCTCGTCTTGGCAAAGACGGTTTTTGTGAAACACTTAGCAGACAATTCGAGCGACATCAAGTCTTGTACATAATAACATATGATGGTTTTGTAAAACAACCCCTGAACATCTTTTTGTCTCAAAATCATGTTCCTCTAGACTTTTGACTTTACAGTGTCGTTCACCCCGAAAACTGCTTCATGCTACATGTTATGTACATGTAGGTACAGTGTAGGCCTTAACATTTTGAAATTTGTTCTAGATCTTTGGTACTCTGATCTGAAAATCTCTGACACTGACATTGCACACTTTTTAACCTGCTTTGTTAGGCATGTTTAACTAGATCTAGATCTTACTCTAACTGTTTAATCTAAAGAGGGGTAAGATAAAGACCTAATTCTGTCTGCTTGGAGGATCTTTTAACATCTTTTGACTTTGATGCTCTACATGTATTGTATGCAGGAGAAGTATTTGATGAAGCCAGACCTACATGTACATGTAGTCTCAGCGGAACAAATCCCAGATTGAAATTGATCCCAGACTGACTTTTTTGGTCTAGTTTTGTAAAGGCTATTGCCTGTAGGTCAAGCATAGGATATAATTTATTTCTTTTGTCTAAATCCCTCCTTGCTCTAACTCTTAAGTGATTTAATCTTAGTGTCATTCCAGGTCAAATATTCAAATCGCCTGAATCTTTTTATACAATGTAGTTTGAACCCTACCCCCTTTAAATTCGCCCAGAAATACAGTATATACAACATTATAGCCCTTGTGATAGAGTAAACTGATCTTTCAAATCTGAAAGTTTTATCTCCATTTTTTCATCATTAGAATAATATGCTATAGTTTTGTCAAGTCTTATCTAAACAAGCCTTAATTGGACACAGCAAACAATATATGTAAAAGTTTACAATTACATGTATCAGTAAGGGGTAACATCCACTTCATAGTAAACTAGAGAAATTGATAGCGGGTGTCTTCTTTTGTTTTCTCCCTCCTTTTTTTTGTCAGCACCAGTGTGGAAATTAAGTTTACCTGACCACATTGAAAAGAAAAAAAGAAACAGCTGATCATTGTACAATTTTAAATTGCCTTTTGGTAAGTAAGGATAGTTAATTTGCCATCACTTTTAGCTCTTTGTTGTCTTTCTAACTCTTTATTATTTCTCTGTTTTTTATTTTGCAGAACGTCTTAACCAAAGCAATATCCATATACCTCTTTGGCTAGTTTTCCAAAATGCTGCTGGATCAGTCACACAGTTATATAAAGGTGAGTTTGTTCTTTCCCCCATGGGTATGTTCAAACATGCTGCAATAAACCGCCCCCCCCCCCCACTGCCCCCCCCTCCCCCCCTCCCCCCCCCCCCAAAAAAAAGCTGTAGCTACTGTAATCAAAACGAGAATATGTGTAGTTTAATGACAAAATGGAGAGAAAAATAAGTAGCTGTTTTATCTTGTCCTGTTATGAATTGTTTTGTCATGTCCTGTCGTATCTTATTATGTCAGTTTCCTGTCCTTTGTGTCCCGTCTTGTCATTTTGTTCTTTTGTATATTTCAATTATTTAGACACTTTAAAATGGTTTATGAAAATATTTTATTATATTATATCTATTTTCGTGTAAGTATTAAGACACTTCAAAAGATTTATGACAATAATGTTCATATTACCGTATATTTATTCTTGGGAACCTACAAAATTTCCAGTAGGTTCCTGTTTCATTTCATAATATTGAACTTACTTTGTCAACTATTTTCTGTATGTATTGTGCAAATAATTTATATGAAATGGAATAAATTTGAATCAATCAATCAACAAAGGTCCTTCAGAGTAATTAATTTTCTTGGCATGTTAAAAAAGATACAGAAATGTGAAGTACACTACCACTTACTTACCCCTTACATTTTATTTTTCCATTTTATTATTATTATTATTAAGTATTTGGTGTCACCCGTGCCTCACCTGTGAATCACTGTAACCCTCTGGGTCTCTCCTCCCGGTATAAATGATTGGGGGTTTCACGTGTGCAGGTGGACCACTACATCAGGGTTTCCTCCTACTCTTTTACGAATAGTGCAGTGGGTTCTTAATGTGCATACATGTAGGTGGTGACTCTCCTCTACATGGGGCCTCCATTTAATGTTAACTTCTTTTTTTTTTGGGGGGGGGGGGGGGGGTTCAGGCTTGGATTTTTTGGTGCCCAGTGTTCCAGATGCATGTTAGTGTTTAGCCCTGCCTATCGCATTCATAGCCCAAATATTTGTCGAAAGAAATGCAAGGTGATGAATTTGTGCAAATTTGTGTTTTCTAGAGATTTAACTTTATCAGTGTTTACTAGAAGCAGTACGTGTCATGCACAATCATTCTTTTATCAAGAGATAAAAATGTAGGACAACTCTATGTACATGTACTTTAAAACATCACATAGGTTGACATGTACCTGTACATTGTAGCTCTTGTTTGATAAATGTTTTCTGTAGACAGTCCTTTGTGTTACATAATTTTGCATTTTATGCATGGCTTACAACCAGCAACATTGATAGGGATACAGGCTTGATACTGGTTGGACCAAAGGTGTAAAAGGGCTAAGAGCTTGAGATATGGTGGGCAAATGGGGGAACTTAGCAATGTAGCCCAAACTACTTTTTAGGGTTAGCTGAGTAGCCGTAGATCCCCATCAATGTTGAATTTGATTTTCACAAAACTGGGCTTGCATTCAGTAATACCATACTAACTGGCCAAGGTAAAATGGAGAGTAAATTTATTTTGCAATTGATGAGAAAATAACTGTTTTATTAAAAGCTTTTCTTATTCTCTTTCTCCTTTTCTTCTTCCTCTTTCTCCTGCAGAAAGCACAGATGCACAGAAAGGTAGCTTAGATCTAGGTATTAGCATTGGGCACCAGCGCCGCACCCGAGACATCGTGGCATGGGTCAAGAAGCGCAGGAGGCACATACGACGCGAGGATCTCCTGGCGTTCCTCTGCGGGAAGGCACCGCCTGGCAGGATCAGGCCGTCCCACGGAGTACCCCGCAGCCCCTCAGACAGGTCATCCCCACGCACCCACTCACCACCGCGTGAGGCCCAGAGGACAGGGTTAGGGGAGCCTGTGGATGACCTTCAGCCTTTTAGAGATGCCCTAGCTCTGCATGGTAGGTTTGGGGAATAACATAAGGCCTGTCTTCATCAGCTCGAGATTGCCTAATATCCCGCTATTTGAACTATCCTGATTGCAAATTATCCAGTTAATTTGCGTCTTCATCAGCCCGAAGTTGCAATTAGCGGGATATTTGGTCAAGATAATCATCCCAAGATAACTTGGGCTAGTTTCCAAAAAATCCTGTTATTTAGCAAAATATCCCGCTATTTGTCCGGTGCGTCTTCACCAGCCCGAAGTCTCGCACTATGCGTGAACGCTGAGGAAAATATCGCAACCTAATTCATCGAGCTCGAGTTTCAAGTTTCAAGGTCAAGTCTCGAGAGCTCTGATAAAGACGCGATTTGTAGCTTTGCGATTATTTCCCAAATTAGAAATAGCAGGCTAATTGGCAATCTTGAGCTGACTAAAACAGTCCTATAGTTTTGTGATATGAAAAGAACCATAGTACTGAAATGCGATTTAAATTTATTACAAGAATATGGTGTGTAGAGAAAATTGATTGAAGAAAGCAATACTTTTTCTACATTTAATGTATCAAAATGTATAAATAAAGACATATTTGCAATTACAAGTACCCCCTAAGAAATGGTTTCATTTGTAATCTTAGAAAATAATGATTTTAGGATATTTTTAAGGCACTATTAAGAAATATCATTTTCGCTATCAAGATAAATTTAAAAAAAGGTAATACGATATAGTAATTCTGATTTTGTTTATTCTTATCCTTGATTAAATTTTAGGACTGAATGGGGCAATGGCCAACATTGGGGTTTCCCAGTCGCCCTCTTCACATCACTCATCGTCACGGCGACGCCACCTGTCGAACCATGATCTCTTCCCAGAGGACCTGGTAAGCCATCCCGACTCTCGGAAACGCTCCAGCACCAGCATCGCCCCCACGGTGGAAGGATCACCTTCGCACAAACGTTCACGTCTACTATAAAAAAATTAAAAAATCACCTATACATCGTGTGCCACTATTCTTGAATTTGTAACATATAGCGAAACAAATGTGTGTGTACTACCTTTGACAGCGTTCACAGACAGACATGGACTATTACTGTTGCCTTCCTAAAAGAATTGAAAAATAATGAAAAGTAGTGTGCATTCACATGAGCATTTGGGCATTTTTATTTTGTTTGTTTATTAATCATTTAATAAACAATGCTGCACATTTTTTTGTCATTAACCCCTTCTTTGTGTGTTTTTTTGTTTTGTTGCTACAGTAGTTCCACTTCTGTATGTTCTACCATAAAATCATTCAAAAAAAGCACAAGAAGAAAAACTGCATCTTTTTAGATAAATATTCCCTGTTGTTCATGAAATTATATTTGGTCACCATATGGTAAAACTAAAAGCATGTTGTACACGTGTAAAGTCATATACGGTATACCAAATTTGATGTTGTTTGTTCTTGTTGTCAGCCCAATAATTTTCATTGGAACATTTCTTGAATTGATTTTTATAATTATTTCATTTATGTTTTATATTGTTTTTTATTGTGTTATGTAAAACTTGCATTTTCACATAGGTTCATTATTTTTGTTGGCATTATGATCTATGTTGGTGTATTTATAATGACAATGTGTTTTATTAATTACCTGCCCATGCATATAAAACGTATTAAGAAAATAGATAGTGTGTATATATATGTCCACTCAAGCCAATTTGTAAAAAAAAAAACTTTATATGCCTGACTTGTAAATAGATTTGTTCGTATATGAAATTTGTTCTACTCGTGAAGTTATATTTCATGTGAATTGACTTTTGACCACTCAAGAGACACGGTTGGTTCCTTTGCTTTGTAATGCGCTAAGTACTGCATATAGAAATGCAAACATGTATGTTTAAACAAGTGTATACCGGTACCATGTTGCTCTGATGGTACGACATACGCTCCAGGAACTTTTGTTACAACATCAACACTAGTCCAATGCCTAATGTCCGTCATGGATCTCCTGTTATATGTAAACCTTACTGTGTTCAGACTACGGAATTCATCGTATAGCTACATGTACATGATAACTGTACCTAGTGTTAATGTTGTATGAGGAAACTTCATATAACAAAACTATGTATTGGGAAACGCATGTTTGAGCATCGTAGCTGTAGTTTGAACTTGGCGAGGCTTATCACTGATGATGACCTCTGTGACCTAGACCACAGATGCTTTGTGGTCTAGTGGATATGTCACCAGACTGTAGATCACATGGTTCGCAGTTTGAGTCCCACCATGGCACTAATGTCCTTTAGCAAGACATTAATCTGCATTTGCCACTCTCCACCCAGGTGAAGTGAATGGGTAGCCGGCACGAAGAAATTCCTTGAATGCTTTAGCGCCTTATTATCGCAGCTCAGCTATAATAATAATATGATACTTTGTATTAAGTGCAGTAGAGTATATTCATATAGAAGCTGCGCTATATAAATGGACCTATCAGAGCTGCCAACCATTCCGTTTTTGCCGGAATTACTCCGTTTTTTCATCCTAATTACGGTATTACGTTTTTTCTTCATAAAATACGTTTTTTAATAATTTTTTTTTTTTTTTTTTTTTTTTTTTTTTTTACAACCGCACGTCAAACAACTGCCCTAAAATGGTGATTTGAACACAAATTCAATAGAAAACTCATTTTAAAACATACTTGAAGAGAAAAATATTCTCAACAAAAAAGAAATGTCGATAATACCAAAATAACCACCAAAAAAATTACCTGTTTGTATGGAAAAAACAGCATGATGAATGAACATTTCTGCATTGGAAGTGTGTCGCGCGTGGTTGTAAGTTTCGTTTGTATGAATTCCTTTTTTTGGCTCGAAATTCCTTTTTTTGGCTCGAAATTCCTTTTTTTTGCCATCATGATTCCTTTTTTTGGTCGCACAAGGTTGGCAGCTCTGACCTATTATTATTATTACCTGATGACGTTTTTCTATACGACGTTCTAGTCTGTACGCTTCTTAAGTGTAACCTAAAAGCCAGTATTTACTTTAACCTCTACCTTATATCTAAGATGAAAGAAAGCCTGGACCTAGCAAATGTCGCTGTCCAGAGCAAATGTTAGAGTCTAGTTGCAATTTTGTCAAATATTACAGACATGAAGGTTTTGTACAAACTTAGTTTTATATATCAAGGACTAAGCAAATACAATTACATGTTATGAACATCATTTTGGTTGCATCAGTTTTCATGCTATATTGCAAAAGCACTTACTGGTAAATACCTCTGTAAATGACTGTGAAGTTGGTACTTAGCAAAGTATTCTGTTTAGCAGAGTAACTCTATAGGATGAACAAAGGAAAAACCGGGGGGGGGGGGGGGGGGGAGAGAAAGAAATGTGCCAATATTTCAGTGAGAACATAGTTTTGCTTGTCTTTTGTTTCTTCATCTCTCTCTCTCCTGTTTTTTTAATATCTATCTTTCTCTGTATTTCACCTCCCTGTCCATTCAAAACAAATTACGTTACAGTTGTTAAATCTACTTTGTGTTACAATTTCAAATCAAATTTATGTTTGAATTCCTAAGCAAACTGATTCCATTTAGAGTAACGTTTTATTTACAGAAAAACATTGTTCAAATTAATTGTAAATCAAATTTGTATTCAATTAAAAGCTCTAGATTCTGTTTGAATTGACTAGAGTTAACAAGGTCCAGTCAAGTGTTGATTATTTTCCTCTAATGTCTAAGAAATGTGTTCTTGAAGATCTTTTTGAGAGGACTGATGCTGAATTTAATGCAGTGTACAAATATTGCAAATGCTAATATTTTAGCTTTGTGTAATGCAAGCTTTGTACAGTTGTGAGAATTGTTTCTCCTTCCCTTGTTTGTTGTACAAGTCAGCATTTTAATATATTTGCATAGTAATTATATATACACTTTCAAAGTATTAAATTCCTATCCTTTTAGTTTCTTGTTTATTCACTTGAAAAATAGTATCTTTTGTTTTCAAATTCTATATATTTTTTGTTGCTTTGTTTCGCATGTGGTTTTCAAGTACATTGTTTCCATTTTATAAAATGTGTATTGGAAATTGTTTTTGATCCAATGCTTACTGTGTTTTCTGAATGTTTTCTTTTCTTTTTCTGGACATTAGTTTGATAGAATGTAAAGCAATAGAATATCACATTGCAGTTAAATTGGTGGAGCACACTTACGAATTGAACAATATTTCAAATGCAAACTGAAAACATGTCAATGTCTTATCTTAATTCTGTTTTCAAATGAGATTTGAAGGGTAGTACATGTATTAATATAATACTTCCTTTTATTTGAGGTGTCAGCTGTAAGTTTTCAGTCGAATGCATACATTGTGAGCAGTGGGTGGGGTTCATGTATATTGCACATCTGGACCCCATTCGTACAACTTGCTATCTTGGCTCCGTAATACAAAGCTTAGCAAATTGATCAACAATAGATTTCTGCGATTGATTGCATTGAACACTGTTACGTTACAGTAACTGTTATAAGCTACTGAAATCATTGCATTTGATTGAGCAAAGTTGTTAAAGAAATATGACAATTGTCATTGTTATTAAAAATATGATTAGATAACATCTATTATAGCCCTTCAAATTACAAACCAGGTATCATATCATATAGTGTATATGTAGGAGTTGTATATGCTCATGAATCTCATGACTACAACATTGCAGATATTTGTGACAGTCTAAATCTGCTGAACAACTATAACCTCAGAACAACACTTCATGCAAGAGTGATTGTACGAGTTGGATTTTAGTTAATGCATCTGAAAGGAATTCAAAAGAGAATATTGCTAAAACCTCTGATAATAGCAGACAAAGACACAAGACACACTTGGCAGTGTTAAGTCTTAAAGCAGGGAATATATGTGTGTATCTATGTACATAATTAGATAGTTAAAGGGGAAGTCCATCCTGATATTAAATTGATGTTGATAGAAGCAGGAAATGAGAGAAACAAATGGTTAAAAATAATTATGTTATGAATTGTTAAAGGTTCAATCAGTTAGACACAAATTGGCAACTCTGACTGTGACGTATATTACGAGGTCCTTTCCCAGTTGCCCTGTACTTATAAAACTCAAGACTCCATTTTTTCTCTTCAGAAAATTGTTGATCATACATTTACCCTAAATATATTTATTGCAAATAGGTTTTTATAAAACCTGTGCAAGAAACTTATCTAATTCACTAATTTGTTTCTCTCATTTTGTTTGCTTTTATTAAAACCAATTTATTATGAGGCTTGACTTTCCCTTTAAAAAATGTAGTTAGTTCAGTACTGTGTTATTTCTGTACAGTTGACACTATAAATGTGTTTGATAAGAGCAAAGGCAACCAAGATAGTGCATAATATATTTTATTTGATCATTACAGGTAAACGTATTGGGGGCTCGCAAGCCTGTTGGGTTTGTGTAGGGCAATGTATTATGAAATTAAAATGAAGAGATTTGTTATCAAAGGGTAAGTGACAATATTTGCTTCGAGATGGGCACTGAAATACTATCAGTCTGTTTTATTTCTTTTAAACCTGTGTTTAGTTTTATTGTGATTGGAGGTCAGGAGATGCCAGTTATGAAGGATACAGAAATACTAGAGTTAACTCTGCATAAGTTAAACTGTCAAGACCCTCAAAATAGTTCAAAGAGTGCAAAATTCGACTTGGGAATTATAAGTAATACATATTTTGTATACCGTAGTTTGGTAACCAAAATAGATTCTACTTTGGAAAAAGTCAACTTGTGCGAGTCATGCAGAGTTATAAAGTGTTTGTAAGCTGGAATTAAAATTTCGTCAAAAAAAGGCTTATCTTTTAAAAGGTCTTGAAAACAAAGATATAAAGGCGTAGGAAAATTGTGCATTTAGTGTGGAGCAAAATACCCTGTAAAGGCACTTTTGAGAGGATCATGAAGTATGGAAGACTGCCTCAAAGGAAACTGTGCCTGTACAAGATTTCTACCAAGAGTCACTATTTTTCAGGGGTGAGCTGTGCACAATGATGGTCCCTTTATGGACTCGCTGAACCATGTTTTAAAGGGCAGAACTCTGGATTGCACTTGATGTGTGTTTAATTTTGCCACTGCATTTTTGTTGTTGGTATTTTTAAAAGACTATACTGCCTCATACTGTATGAATGGGCACTAGCAGTGAGAAATCCAATTTGGGGAAAGTTGTTGAACCAAAGTGTTTGTCATGACAAAATCATGCAGCTTCATAAGCTGCTACTGTGAAGAAAGAAAAAAAGTAATTCTTGATATTCCATGCTTTCAGTTTATGTAGATGTTGAACCACACAACATCAGTTAAATTTTGAAACGCTCTGCAACTCCCATGAAATTATCCGATTGAATGCGTATTGATAATATCAATTTGATATATACACTTTATAAAATTGTGAATATATAGCCATTTTGCATAAATATGTTTTATTTGTGAATTCATTTTCTGAATGTGTGGTTATATACTGAAGAGAATTTGAACAATTTCAAGTGAAAGCGCTCAGTTATATTTTTTGAGTGATGCCAAAATTTACTCCTCATTGCAGCATTGTGGTGAAAAAAACAAAAGATTGAATTTAACTGCAGCAAATGTTCACTTGGCAATGTACTGGTTATATGCTGTGAGATTTGTCAACTTAACATGTACCTACCTGCTAATGAATTAAACAACACTGGTATTGGAAAGAAAAACAAAATCTACCTAATGTTTCATGCATTTGGATGTCTTACAGTTAGTACACAAGTATGTTATTTTTGTTTCGCATATGAACACACGATTGATGAACCGAGGAATTTTCTTAGCACAAAGTTGTGGGGAACATGACAAGTTTTGTCATACAACTCTAGTAATTTTGTTGTGTACATGACTTGTACATGTACATGTACTCAAATTGGTTTGACATGTTTTGGAAGATACAAAGATCAAGATGAAGGTGAAAGGGTAGATGAGGGTCAGGGATGAGGAGAAAGCAGAGAAGAATGAAAAAGTATTAAAAAGAGAGACAATTGAGAAGAAAATGAAAGACGAGAATGAAAAAGAATGTGAAGATAATAAGAATGCTGATGTGAAGTGATAGAGTGGTGAAGTGTGACGTCATCAAAAATCTATTTTTAGAATTTCTCATTTTTTTCTTCATATTCCGAAAGAACACCAAAAATAATGTCCAAATGACGAAAACCAATTGAATATGTTAAGTATTTGCTGAGATATGACCATCTGAATGAATATATGTCCTATGGGAACTATGTGTTATATGCTCTGGCTCCTAACCATTAGGAGCCAGAGCATATAACACTGACTTCCTATGGGGAGTATATTTATTCAGATGGTCATATCTCAGCCAATACTTAACATATTCAATTTGTTTTCGACTTTTGGACATTATTTGTGATGTTCTTTTAGAAAAGGAAGAAAAAATTGAGAAATTCTAAAAATAGATTTTTATGACGTCACAGCTTCGGTACTCTATAGAGAAGGTAGAGTGGGGATAAGGAGGGACATGGAGCAGTTAGAATGGAAAGAAAGATTGAGGGGAAGATCGAGGAATAAGAAAAGAACAGCATATGGGGGAAGGAAAACGATGTAACGGGATTTGGAGAAGGAAAAAAAAAAATCCCCAAATCAGAAGACAAAGCAAGAACTTCAAAGAGAAGATCAGAGAAAATAAATAGAATGCTAGAGAAGAACAGGGCCCCACAACACAAAGGTAAGTGATAAATTGTAAATTAAAAATGACGATTCTGATTGGTTAGTGGTCAGCCATTTGAACAAGCTGTGCATACGATGATCGTAATTGGCAAATGCCATTTTGCAATTGATTGAAATTTTTTGTGTTACGTGCCCCAGAAGTGACAAAGGATAAGACAGAATTAATTTAAAAAAGAAGAGTGTTAAAAGCCATGTTCGGAATTAGGGCTAGGTCTAACCCAACTTTTAAATAAACCTGTCATAACAAAATGAATATGTGCAAGAGGCAGCATAGAGGGGAGGGGGGGGGGGGGGGTACAGGAAACCATGGCAGAACACAACATGGCCCTTGTCCGAGTCCTGATTTTCAGGCACTAACCTTGTTAGCTGCTTTGTGTAACAGTCTCTGCACTGCGAGACTTCATTTTGAAGGGTTTGTTGTAATATATGTCTGAATGAGTTTTTGTTCTGGGGTTGTCATTTATCTTCTACTGCAGCACACTCATTTTTCATAATAAAATAAAAAGATATTACAAATTCTGTGACTTTTAGAACTTTATTTCCTAACACACCGTTATGCCCATTTATTACAAAGAAAAGTTTTGTAGAAAAATACATGATAATCAAATACATATATACTGAATATCATATACAAAATCATACATCTACAGACAAATTTTCAATTTGAAAAAATATAGAATATAGTGATAGTACTTTTTAGTTTCATTGATAGATAAGAATTGTACAAATATCAAAAACAAGAAGACAAAATATCTAGACGAACTTGGCTAATTTACAATATCTTTAAAAAAGTTTAGAGAGAATGATATCCATGATTGTATATTTCATAAAATCAATATAAAGTATATACTACCATTTCATTAATATTCAAATACTAAAAGCAGTGTATTAAAATAATCAAGCAATTTCACCAATGATTCATAATATATGAATTTGTTTTAACTTAATAGCAAAATCCTTTTCACTAAAAGAGTCATTGTGATTGCCTACAGCAATTCAAACACCTTAAAATGCACACACTCTGTTGCAGGATACCATAATAAACGTAACAAGAATCTACAGCGAAATATCTTTGAATCTGTCAAAAATGTGACAATTCCCGATCATATCACAACTATACTTATGCAGGCAATCGCATTGACTATATTGACAAAATTGTGTTGTGTCGCAGTAGACCTGGCTTGTGGCCACAGTAAGCTGCAGACTCTCCACAATTACTGTATTTATGTAAAAGTATGCTGCAACTGTACATTGTAAAGTATTGAGCAGATTAGTGCAAATAATCCACTTACATGTATAAACATTATTTAAAGTGAAACTTTCAATTTCTGTTTAATTGTTTTTGTTTTTACCAACAATGAGTCTCTATCTTTTTTCGGTTTCAGCCGGTATGATGAAGATTAGTTTTACCATCAAAGACAGACGCAGCGACTTCAATGTATGTACGAGAACGGGTTAAAAACAAGGTATAGGTTATATAAGTACAATTCATTCACTCTTTTTTTGGTTTAAGAATAATGTTTCAAAATACTTGTATACCCCAAGAATATAAAGAAAAATAAACAATGTTGTTAAAGCAATAGGAATATAAATCATTATTTGTATACAGCTATTGTGTGACCATTTCTTATTCCTTTCATGTATCCCCAGTTACATGTCCTATCATTTCTGTTTACATCCTTGTGTTGCCTTTCTTTTGTCAACACTTACACTTGTATGTTTCACTAATAATGATGATGCAGAAAAATACAAAATCACTGTAATAGATACCTCTGCCTTATTAACTAAACTGCAATATAAAGTACTCCATTTTCCTTTCTGTAATGTGTCATTCAGTAAATGAGGGTTAAGAGGGGGGTATGAACCTTTGTCTTCTCCTATTTCTTAATCCCTTTTCCTCTCCTGTAATGTATCTTTATGACTACTCTTTGTGCATATTTTCGACATTATACAAGAAACTACCGCAGCAAATTTGACTAAAGTAGTTGGAATGCAGCGTCTAGAAAAATTTGAACAATTCAGCATCACACAACGATACCAGTTAGATCTTTTGTTGTAAAAGATTATATTAGCCTCTTTTGTTGTAAAAGATTATATTAGCCTCTTTTGTTGTAAAAGATTATATTAGCCTCTTTTGTTGTAAAAGATTATGTTAGCCCCTTCACTTTACCCTTTCTTTCCGAATTTGTGTGTAGGACCATTGATCTACAATGGAATAGCCCAAAATGTGATTATCCCATTCCAGTTGGATGTACCAAGTTTACTTGGCGTAGGGGTTCGGGTATGCACTGCCACCAGTAGGATAAGCTGTTGAAAGAAAATTGTATTAAATAAAGAAAAGAAAGAAAGAAAACATACGGTTTATTTATTATTAATTATCAATACAGACTTGAACTTACAAATATCACAGCGAATGAAATTTCCAGCAATTTTTGCATCTTCGCAGCATAAGAACATACCGGTAGTCATGTTTGGGAACTACAAGTGTAGGGAATATACATTTTAGAGACATTCTCATTCATTTCACTGTATTTTGCATGCCGGTACACCAGACTTGGTAACATTATCATGGAATTACTCATCATTGTGTCTCCAAATTTCACACACAGCAGCAGCAAAACTTGAGTCCCACCTTCTTCCTGTAAGACATTTTGAAAGTTTTCTGTCTCTTTCAGGTTCAGAATATGATGATTTACGGGTCATTCATAAAATAAAAGTCCACTCTCACTCACTCTAGGTGATTGATAACACCTGGGCCACATTTCACAAAACTTGTCATCAGTGACAAACAACAGTTCTTGTTACAAGCTAGTGAAATCCTCGCTTCTGATTGGTTATCAGCAGATTTGTAATTGATTTTTGTCATCTGTCATTAAAAAAAAGCTTTGTGAAACAGGTCCCTAGTTAGTAGTATTGAGTAAATAGCCAAATGGTGTCAAATTTTCCATTAGAAATCACAATTACATGTCTTTAAAGGGCAAGTCCACTCCAAAATTAAGTTACTTTCAATAGAAGCAGAAGCATCAATCTGTCTAGTGATTTTCAAAGTGTTTCATGTCATTAAAAATTCATAACTTTATTAGTTATCCGATTTTGCTCAAACTTTTTTTTTGATTGGTTTGTCTGATTTTTCTGCTCCTATTGAAAGTAAGTTATTTTTGGAGTGGACTTGTACTTTAATGAAATAAAGAAAGAGGTAATGATTTATCAGGAGCATGGTCATAGAGCACTTGGACACTGTTCTCACCTGGAGGTGCTGCTCCTGGGTACCCCTGAGTGGGTGGGTAGGCTCCAGGAGCCGGAGCGAGAGGGTATCCACCTTGAGCAGGAGCTGGGGGGTATCCATATGCCGGTGCTGCCGGGTAGCCTAGAGTGCAGAGGTATTCAAAGAAAAAGAAGCAACGTCAGCATAACTGATCATTCTAAAGGCCACTACGAATATAACAAGTGCCGTAATGAGGGAGCATGTGGCAAATCCCCTATTCTGACATCAAAGGAGATGTCCTGAATTATCCGGAGCTGAAGACAGAGCCCCAAGGCCAGGGTAACCTTAGGGAAGAGTTTCTGTTTATCCTGGAGCTGGATCTTGGAAGTAAGAACTACACATACCAATCTATGCCTGCTAACATTTCACAGCAAAACTTAGGAAACTCTCTAGACAAAATCAGGAAGAAAGAGTTTTTTGTTGCTTGTACAAAGAGGTTTTAAGTAATAAGCGAGGAGCCTATGGTTCATGATATGAGTTTGAAGGCCCAAAATAGAAATAATTCATTAAGATTGGTTGGGAGCTCTGCTGATCAAAAACCTCTGACATTAAAGATACATGTAAATCTGAAACCAGGGCCCTGTCTTACAAAGAGTTGATATCAATCGCAACTATGTACATAAGAGATAGGAGACTGCAAACTTCCGATTGATTTGGATCAATCACAACTCTTTGTATGACGGGGCCAAGAGCTCTACAATAACCAGGAGTCACAGGTGATAGGTACCGTGAAGCGTATTCTGACATTACAGTTAAAGGCATCGTTTAACAATGTTAAATCTGAGATGCATGGCCCTACGTGTTATCAGTGTCTGTGATATGGTGTAATATTGAAGCCCTAACAAAATTGTGCTTCAAAATGATCAAGAAGTGCCTCACAAAGTAAAAATCTGTGAGTGACCGGTTTTACCATACTTGTTTTCCCCAGTAGACTGTAGTGTTATGAAAACCATTAGGAAAACAAAAATTTGATTTTGATTTCCAATCATAATATCTTGATAATCAGACAGGCGATCGGCTTGTAAAAGTCATGGGGTTCCTGACTGACCTAAAGGTTTATAATTATCATTGCGGCATGAGCTAAATCCAGGATTTTGTTTCAGAATCTGAGACAAAGTTACCGGATCTCTTTAATGTTACTACTCACCTGGAGCAGGAGCTGGAGCCCCAGGATAACCTGGAGCCCCAGGATAACCAGGAGCCTGAGCTGGTGGGTAGCCCGGTGCAGGAGCTGCTGGGTAGCCAGGAGCCGGGGCATACCCTGGGGCTGAGGCAGGGTATCCTGGGTTGGTTGCTGGGGGTGGAGCATGGGTCCCTGTGGGGTAATTGACAGGTGGAGCGGCAGGAGGCGCATGTTGCTAGAATGAAAGAAGGTGTACATGTACATTATTAGCACATCGTTATTATTACTTATTAGGACAATCATAAAAGCACAATACAATGACATTTTGACAGATCATGCAATATATATAAACAATACAAGAGGAAAAGGGAGGGAGCACCGGGTGGGCCAGGGCTCACAAAAGTGAAATTCAAACTATTACGTGGAGGCATGTGAGCCCTCACATGCTGCTCAAGTTAGAAGTGATATGACATTAATTGCGCAAAAATCCTGTTTTAATGCTGGAAAAGACATCCATTATTGCCAAGTGCATGATCATCGTGATTTCAAAAGAATCAGCAAAATTTACCTCTGTTCCCAGATTACTGTGCATGTACATGTATTAGCTCAGAAACAGTAGAAGCACTGCTCCATGTGCCTCCAGAAGCACACTGCTGGGGAATTTCATAAGTGACATCCCTTGTTAATAATGGAACAATTGCATTTTGAATCCAACTTGTGGTCTAGATAAATGAATTACATGTGACTTTGTTTGACCAATCACTCGATTAGGACTTAAAGCCCCACTGTGCTACTTGTAGCTACTTGCTCTCTCTATAATCTATATAGAAAACAATACCTAAGCAGTGCCCGTTGGTCCCCATGATCCTCTTTTTCTTATGTTAATTGAGAGCTGATTTGATGAGATAGCCACATGGTTCTGGTTCTGGTTCTGGTTCTGGTGGGCTACTGCATAAACTCCTCAGCTGGGATGTAACATGCAGGCGCAGTCGACTGAGCATAGTGTCAGTGACCACGCTGGGTGGTCTAATCCCTCCTGGCCTAACTAGTACAGACAGGCTTTAAGTGTAATGATAATCAACAGAAAAGGTCTTACATGGATCACTGTCACATGAGGACCTCCGCCGAAGTGGGGGACATGGTGAGGGTGGTGAGGGTGGCCATGGTGGTGGCCGGGGCCATGATGGGCGTCGGCCCTTGCTCCTGCCACTGCTCCGCGATGATGAGCCTGGTTGGCTTTGCTCTTCAAAGAGAAAATGTTTACAAAATTAGTCCAGAAATGTCATTTCAGCATCAATAAATGCTGGGTAAAAGGTTAAATAGTTTGAAAGACAACCAGTGCTTGACTGTGAGCTAGTTGTCAGGGTGTTACGTGATTTGTTCAACTGTAAAACTATCTGAATGTTAGTACTCACCAAATGGAAGCTTAATAGCATAGCAGCATTAAAATTCCAAGACAGAGATAAACCAAAATAGATGATGCTCTTCCATTTAAAACCAAAGCCTGAAAATCATAAATGGTTTGGATATAATTTTTGGACAGGACAGCAAAGCCACAGTATACAATCCTACCCCCCCCCCTTCAAAGCAGGGTTCATATTGACAAGGAGTCATCTCTTTGGCCTGTATTCCAATACCATTTAAGCTTGATGCTGGGTTTACACTTGGTCTAATGCTGAATTTAACAAGGAAGTTTGACTCAGATCAAAGTTTACCACTCTTTTACTCATGCCTTAGAACTAGCATCAGCTTGAACTGAATTAGAAGAAAAAAGACTTGGGTTATCGTCGGTGGGGTGACAAAACCTTGTATCTCAATTTTTTTGCATAATTTTGTACCTAATGGCCTACGACACCATCTGATAAATCCATGGAACGCCTCCTTCTAGGTTTTTTCACAAATTCCACACAAACACCCTTAAACTAAACCTCGTAATTTTAACCCCCTTTGAAGCTGCAATGACAAAACTTCGTGACATAAGATACGTAATTCCTTTCCTTGTAACTCACACACGGCCTAACAGTACCGAAGTTTGTGTATTCAAATCCTCGTAACTTATTCAACCAAATCCTCGTAACTCATTCAGAGTTGAAAGTAAGAACTTGTATCTCAATTTGAATAAAAACTAAAAACTTGTATCTCAATGTAGATAAACGCAAAAACCTTGTAACTCACTTTCAAATATAAAAACGATTATTTTACTGTATTTCAACAATGACATTAAAAATTGTAGAAATATGCCAGTTTTAAAAAGAAAGGACGGTGTCACAGCACTAAATTTGTCGAGACAGGAAAGTTTTTTCGCTCTCCTGAAAAATCATGATTTTTGAGATACGAGGTTTTGTCACCCCACCGACGTTATATTTTTCTTACAGCATGGGGCCAGGCCCCCATAGGAAAGAAATGAGCCTGCCGCATACTCCTGCGGCAGACTTGCCGCAGATCTGCAGCAGACCTGCCGCAGACAGTCATCTTTTTCACATGCAAATTAGTTTTGCCGCAGACTTGCCGCAGACTTGCCGCATACTCTTTCAGTATGATGAAGAGTCTGCCGCAGGTCTGCCGCAGACTTGCCGCATACTCTTTCAGTATGATGAAGAGTCTGCAGCAGGTCTGCCGCAGACTTGCTGCAGACTTGCCGCATACTCTTTCAGTATGATGAAGAGTCTGCGGCAGGTCTGCCGCAGACTTGCTGCAGACCTGCCGCAGACTTGCTGCAGACCTGCCGCATACTCTTTCAGTATGATGAAGAGTCTGCTGCAGTCTGCATCATGAATATTCATATCTCATATAGACCTGCTGCAGACCTGCCGCATACTCTTTCATATCCAGTACGTGGCAATAAAGTATGCATGTAGAAGAACCAGTGATAAACTGATTGATACTAATTCATAATCGATATTGGCAATATCGATATTACCAATTAGGTTAAACCAATATATATCGATATTACCAATTAGGTATATTCTATTCTCAATTGTATTGACTTCATCACATAGATCATTTGAAGTGTATTCAAGAGTAACATTTAAAGTGACACAGGCTCGTACACATATATATACTTAATATGTATATTGTTTCTTGGTTAGTAATCATAGTTTTTTGGTTAGTAATCAATATATCTATTGCTAAAACGTGAATGTAATTGTAACATGATCAGACAAAATAATTTATTGGTTAATAATGGCAAAAGGAAAATAGAAATCACAAAAATGATGTGCATTGTCTTAATTTGCTTAACAAATCATGATAAATGTATTTTTCTGTCACACGTGTAAAGTAATAATGAATATGCATGAGATGATTGGTTTCAATTGGCCCTATTAGACTTTAATGGGATTTCAATTGGACCAATCTGCCCCATTAGACTTTAAAAGGTTTTCAATTGGTTTCAATTGGACCAATTGAAGTCCAACTTCAGGCCAATTGGGGTCCCATTAAAGTCTAATGCGGCATAGGCCAATGAGGCCAATGGGGCCAATGGGCCCAATTGGTCCAATAGGGACAATCTGGACCAATTGAAACCATCTGAAGTCCTATTGAGACCAATTGAAACCCAATTGGTGTTCAATTGGTTTCAATTGGATTTTCGTCTTGGGTAGTTACAACAAAAAAGTGAGTGAGTCACATATGGCACAACAAAAAAGTTTGAAACAGTCCGTTAATTCCTCAGTCTCCTCTTATGTAATAAATTCCTCTTATGGTACCAGTTGAACTTGAAGCAAATTGTTTGGTTTGACAGAAGCTAAAAAGACAATTAACAGTGCTAATTAACACAGGAATTTACAAGATCATGGGCTCAGCCTGCAACCTCATATGGTACTGCATATGTCCTACAAAATGGCCGCCTATAGCCTTGCTTCAGACTGTATAATTTCCCACTTTTCTGTGGCAGACCTGCCGCAGACTGTTCCTGTGGCGTACTGGTATGCGGCAAGTCTGGAGCAAAGTTTCGCCCTGCCGCAGATCTGCCGCAGACTGTTTCTGTGGCATACTAGTATGCGGCAAGTCTGCAGCAAAATTTCATCCTGCCGCAGATCTGCCGCAGACTGTTCCTGTGGCATACTAGTATGCGGCAAGTCTGGAGCAAAGTTTCATCCTGCCGCAGATCTGCCGCAGACTGTTCCTGTGGCATACTAGTATGCGGCAAGTCTGGAGCAAAGTTTCATCCTGCCGCAGATCTGCCGCAGACTGTTCCTGTGGCATACTAGTATGCGGCAAGTCTGCAGCAAAATTTCATCCTGCCGCATACTTCGGCATACTCTTTGCCGCAGACTAAAAGTCTGCGGCAGGTCTGCGGCAGGTCTGCGGCATACTTTTCACTTTCCTATGGGGGGGGGGTTGTCTGAGTTAACTTTCCTACCTGCCTGTAGGTATACTTGTACAGGGGCAAATTTTTCGGAATAGGTTAAGTCTGTTGTGGGTATTTGCCTAAAATTGGTAGTGGACTGCAAGATAATAGTGACCCCACAGGGTATGGGGGCGGGGCACATTAGCAAAGCATAGAGATTCAATGCTGATGGTGATGCGTATTGACCTCTAGCGCTGCACTCTTCTCACCTCAAGATGCATGGCTTTGCCAATGTTGCCTTTGAGTAGCTGGTTGGTCGCTCTGTCATGCAGTCTTTCTTCTTTCCTCTCCTGTCTGGCCTCTTGCTATTAAAACAATCAAACACAGAAAGAAAATAAATATTGTTGATTTAGAACAAGTGCAGAAGCAGCAGAACACCCCACTCATGATGGCAATTTGTACATGTAAACTGATCAACATAAGCCCTGAATAGATCTAGATCTATATAGAAAGGAAAAGGATATCCATTTGTATAATTTGTAGTCGGGACTGTCCTGGGTATGACAATGGTCTAAGCTAAGTAATACACCCAAAAAATATTTTAAACTGCCAGAAACAACATCAATAATTAATATATTTCATTTTCATATTCATATTGAATTCATAAATCACCAAGCTCACAATTCACAATAAGCACTAGCTCAGTGAGTCAGTCTACACACGTCCCTACTTGCTACTGTCATGACTGTACAGAGTTATACAGAATGTCATAAAAATAAGACTCAAGTAAAAGCTTCTAGTTCGAAAACCAAAATGAAAGCCGATGAGGCCCGAGCCCAGAAAAATTGACAACACCCCACGGCCACGGCCACGGACCGACCAAGCGTCGCGCGCTGGCCGAGCAGAGGAGGCGAAGGGTCGGCCAGCTCATGGGGAAGTTTCCCCGTCATTTTCAGTACTCACCCGTAACGCACGGTTCTCTTGTCGGTGATGATGGGCCATTATTTCGCCGTAAATAGTCAACTGATCTAAAAAACTTTAAAATGCCTTTAAATTTAAATATGTCTAGTCACTTTGTGCTGCTCTAACACGTAGGCATATTCAATTGATCGAATATTTATGAATATTGATCGAAACACGAAGCAACATTATCAGTCAATGGCTCAGCACACACCTTCCTTATTGTTGTAGACTAGTTCTCAAATAATAAAAGATCGAGTAACGTGTCGTAGTCTGTTACATGATACTGCAATTCCTTCTTTTTCTTACAATTCTTTTTTTAATGAATTATAGATCAAATTAAAAGTTGCAAATATATCAGCACTTTTTTCTATTATACATATGTAACTAGGGAGCATTTTTCAAAGTGTATGGTTTATTTGTTGTGTCATTGTTCTATAAAAGTTAAATATGAAGACTAAAATGAACAACTACTTGTGGCCTAAAAAGCTTAAAACAAAAACAACAACAGCAACATATCCCGACTCCAATGACGTACTATTTATTCTGGTCCAGAGCCAATGATCAAATGACGCGCTTTGTAAAAATGACGTATTTCTTTGAAAATACTAGTCATGTGACAAAATTTGATTTTCGACAAAAACAATTTAATGTCAGGAAATGACATATGATACAGTTGCATGTTGCAATGAACACTTCTTCACTGACAATTAATGTCACGAACAATTAAGGAGGGGCGGGGTCGAGGGCGTGGCCGTTGGCACGCACGACATCCTCATGTCCATCATTGCACGCAGTTGAATGTATATGATGAAAGTTTCTTTCTCTTGCTATTAAGTAAAGTCTCAAAACACGCATTTCATACATATAATCATTTCAAAAGAAAAGTTTTTTTTTCTCTTCCTAATTTTTAACACCAACATGTTGCCTGCATGTGGAACACCTGATATCCTATTAGAAAATGATAATGAGATCGAGCTATCATATATATTTGACATGCTCTAGCAGAACTGCCAGAACAAATATAAATTTCCCAAGAATGTTCTAATGCAATAGAAAGGCCACCTGTCTAGCGGCTGTTTATTTATAGACAGGTTATAACACTCTATGCTGTAATTGAAAAGGGTATATAGAAGTGCAATATTAAAAATAATATATTCCGTTATATAGCGCCTTTTCATTTAATAGATACAAAGGGCATCAACAAGAAATAGTCACAAAAAAGAGAGAACACTACCATACAAAGCTTACATTAATTTCAGACAAGAATATAACAACAAATTAGAAAAGATGTGTTTTCAGAGGAAAAAAATGCAATGCTCTCAAATCTTGAACAACTTTGAGGATCAAGGCTTGGATATTTCATAGAATATAATGTAATTTTGGATGAAAGAAACTTGAACTATACCCATTGATTAATTTTTTTTTTTTTTTTTTTTTTTTTATTGGGGTGGGGAGAGGGGGGGGGGGGGCAATTACTATTTAATTTGCAAACCTACTTAATTTGAAGCAAACTATAGCTGATCAACATTACACATTTCGAAACATGGTTAATGTAAACAGAATATATATTTCTTTCATTTTATTGTACACATCAATTCACAGATATGAATAACAGTGTTAAGAAATATATACAAATTGAAAATATTTATGTGATTCAATCCCAATAAATATATACATTAATATACATGTACATTTACAAGTAAAACTCTCTTGGATTTACTAGATGTAGAGAACCCAAGACAGTTTAACTTATACATATACAAGATCAACAGAGTACCCTTCTCAGATAGAACATTACAATCAAAATATTTCAGGGCACTGTTGGATCATACTAAGAAGGATATTGTCAATGTCAATTCTTGACAAGACGTAAGCTTCCACCTAATGTATAAATGTATGTTACAAATCTGTACATTTTACGTTCATACATTGAATAGAGACAAGCTCTTCATAATGACTTTACGTCTCTTTCTTTCTTTTTTATTTTTGCACACACAGTCCAATCTGTGTTAAAAGGACATTCAAGAAAAGGGTCATCTTTAAAGGCAAATAAAACAATGTTCTGGTTCCCCCTAAAGGTCCTATTTAACATTTAAACATAGGCATGAAAGAAGTGGATTTGGTTTCTATTTTGTTTTAGTATGTAAGAAAACACATCTGAATGTTAATATATGTACTGGTAGTAAATGTTTATTAAGGGGGAAATCAGAAAATGTAATGTTCAATGAGAAAAAGAATAATACATGAAGTATATTTCTACTGGAAATCAAATACATATACCTCTACAACCACAAATATTATTAATATGGAATTTTCAATTGAATTCCATATCATTGTCAACATCCATTCAACCTTTATTGACTAATATTTCAACATGTACATGTATCTTAGAAACTTCTTGAAAATGTAGGGACAAGAAATGTGTTGTCATAGACAGGAGGTTCCTGATGCAGGCTTGACTGTAATTCAACAAAAAGTTCATCACAAAGTTCAACAGTCTCTTAATAGGCTGTTTACTAATTAGGGTTACACTCAAGATAGAATATGGGTAACATGAAGATGTATGTCCTTCAAACAAAGGAACAAATTGTGCTCAGTTATAAACAGAGAAAAATGGATGGTTCCTACCTGTACAGGACATTTTTGTAGGAAATATTACAAGCAATCTAGAAATAGGCATAAAACTAAAAACTCAAATAAAAATGGGATACAAATTGAAATAAACAGGCAAATGTTTGAACAAAAACAAAAAATGCAAATACACAGCAAAGCATTATGCTTATTTCAATTCCTGGGCCCTATTGCAACTAAACTTGTCATCAGTGCCGAATGACAGTTTTTGCTATAAGCTGGTGAAATTTTTGCTTCTGATTGGTTATCAGCAGATTTGTCACTGATTTTTGTAATTAGTCATTGAAAAAAGGCTTTGTGAAGAAACTCATGTGCCAATTAAATCCTTTTTAGACAAGAGTGGTCGAATTGACCTTCCCCTAAACAGTCCAAAATTTGCTCTCTGAAGAGACAGACTAAATTAGTCAAATGTTGCTCACATATTTGCAATCATGTTCATTTATCAACTTGACTCTTGACATTCTGAAACCTGAAGTTTAATGAGCATCCATATATTTTAATTATTCTGAGAAAAAATGGAAACTGATTTTTTTAAAACTTCAAATACTTATTGAGTTCCAAGTAAGAAATGCTGTATAAATATGATTTGGACATGCCAGTATTAACACTATTAGTCACTTTAAGATGGTATTATTTCAAATCAAGCAAATGATTATACATGTATAAAATAAAACCACTAAAGATTACATTTGTTGTTGAAAATCTTGTACAGGTAATCCTTAGGGATCCATGTGAAGTTGAGGAGGAATTGAAGAAATTTAATAAGACGAAGAACATTAAATTTCATAAGGAATTTAACCAATACGGACAAGCATTACATTGAACAATTTATGTTCCACAAATAGTTTTGAGAATTATATAATAAGGACTAAGCATAATTACAGCTAAATCTTATAAATTGATGATTTCTAAAATTCCTAAGTTTAAATAAAGATCAAATGAGGACAACCACAAGTCATTGGTTTGCCAGAGAACAGATTTTCACCAAAAGGTTTATTAAGAATCAAGATACAGTCAAACCTCTCTATAAAGGCTACATGTGTATAGTGGCCATGTACTTTGCCTCGCTCGAGAAAGAAATGTGTGTTTACATGTCTAGAGAGGCTACCTGCCTACAGGGGCCACTTTCACTGTTTACCTTGGGTGACCATAAAAGAAGACAGTTCTGACTGTACGTTTCAGTCACTTCAAATCAAGTTGGGGCAAGTACTAGTGTGCACAATCACACACCGGTGTGTTGGCTCAGTCAGTAGAGCGTCCGCTTCACAACTGGGAGGTCGTGGGTTCGAGCCCCGGCCGCGTCATACCAAAAGACGTTAAAAGACGGGAGTTGCTGCTACCTTGTTTGGCGTTCAACAATAAAGGGATAGAGCAACGTCGATCTGGCTGCTCAGTGGCTGCCGGGCTCACGATTAATTGGGCAAAAAGAATATCCATTTTCGGTTTAACTTAATAAAATTTGGAGTGAACTTTAAAAGATTATTATTATTATTTTTTGCAGTTTTTTCACCATGTACTACAGTGCGTCCCAGAAAAAACGAAACCGAGAAGTATCGATGTTTTATCATAACTTAATCACAACCATAATTAATGAATGATACATATTTGGAAAGCTTAGAGTCTCCTCTTTCAGTTGATGCTACTCACGTGATGCATTTTTCACGAATGAGTGATTAAAAGCAATTTGAAGGAAGGAAACCAAAAAGTAATTTGGCGGGCGGTATCTGAATTTCAAAGAAAAATTCATATTTATAAAAAGTTCATTTTCTGCTCTTTCATATGATACCTCAATCAAGGAAAATGAGCCAGGAATAACAAAGTTCTGTTTGTTTAAAGTAGCCCTTACATTTTCATAATTTTAACAAACGAATTCGTTTTCACTGGGTGCCTGCCGTAGCAAAAAGCAGATTTGACAAAAGACTTAACTCCGTTTCGTTGACAATCAGCCATGCATGAAGACTCTCGTCTACGGCCGATTGTCAACGAAACGGAGTTAAGTCTTTTGTTAATTTCGTTTATTGATACGGCAGGCAGCCAGTGAAAACGAATTCGTTTAATAAAATTATGGAAATGCAAGCACTACTTTAAACAAACAGAACTTTGTCATTCCTCGCTCATTTTTCCTGATTGAGGTGTCATATGAAAGGGCAGAAACTCAACTTTTTAGAAATGTGAATTTTTCTTCAAAATTCAGATACCGCCCGCCAAATGTCTTTTTGGTTTCCTCTCTTCAAATTAATTTCATTCACTCATGCGTGAAATATGCATTATCTGAGTAACATCACATGAAAGAGGAGACTCTAAGCTTTCCAAATATGTATCATTCATTAATTATAGTTGTGATTAAGTTATGATAGAACATCGATACTTCTCGGTTTCGTTTTTTCTGGGACGCACTGTATATACAGATGTGCTTTTCACTCAAAGTTTCATGGAAAATTTGGTGACTATGCACCTAAAGAAGTGTTCTGAATCATTTACATGTATATTGCATGGTTACTAGTATGCAACCCTCACAGCTGGGCCTTGTATTTAGCCATCTGCAGCTCATGTTTCATCCGATCGGCCTCGAGCTGCCGGAAGTACTCCGCATCCTCATCTCGATAGAGCTGCTCTTGGTATTCTCTGATCTCTTTCTCCATCTTTCTCCTCACGTCCGCCTTGATGCGTTGCATGGCCTGAAGAACAGGAGAGGAAGGCGATCATGGATTATACAATTGTGGAAGTGATGGTTATTTTACCTGATTGCCAAGAAAGCATAAATGCTTGTTAGTAAGCAACCAGACAGCTTTAGGTCCTCTCTGAGGGACCTGGTAATGAGGATTAATGCCTTACCAAAGGGCACTAGGGCATCGACTTGGTTTCGAACCCAGGTCACCGGATTACCAGACCACTGCTCTACCGACTGAGCTATCGCCCCTCCTGCAATTAATTTTTGATTAATGTTTGTTATTTCATTAGGAATTTACTAGTAGATTTACAAGCTACAAATTAAGAGCAAGTGAGAAGAGACAGCCCCCCCCCCCCCAAAAAAAAAAAAAAAAAATTGGAACAATCATACAACATCTGCATCTTCTCAGACCTACCCCTGCACCGGCTGTGGCAAGACGTGTCTATAGTGCTCGTCAGTCACTAGCAGGCTTGCACAGACTGAGTAATACCTCCTTAAAGGGATTGGGTATCTTTGCCTAAGATTCTAAACAAAATCCTGGATTTAGCTCATGCTGCAATCATAATTATATAATTATAAACCTTTAGGTCAGTCAGGGATCCAATGACTTTTACAAGGCGATCGCTTGTCTGAATATCAGAATAATTATGATTGGAATTCAAAATTTCAAAAACCGTTTTCCCAACATTTTTTTATAACACAAGTCTATTTGGTAAAATGAGTACCCGGATGGTATTTTAAAGATTTTAAAGATTTTAACTTTTTTGAAGCACTTCATGATCATTTTGAAGTGCTATTTTTTTGTGGCTTCAAAATCACACCATATCACAGACAATTATAACACGTAGGGCCATGCACCTCAGATTTGTTAAACTGGAAACATTGTTAAACAATGCCTTTAAATCTTTGTTTACACAGAAAAGTCAATCAAGCAATCAATCCCAAGTAGATCATCTTACCACTTAACATAGGGTACCTGAAGGAGCCTAAAGCAGAGTCAGATATGCGAGGGACCCATAGACATATCATCATTTATAATCTTTACATTTTTCAAGGTGTATCTGATACCTTTCACTTCTTTAGTGACCACCTGTCTACAAAGACCACATTTTTTGTTTTCCTTGAAAATGGTTTCTCATTGCAACATGTACTAAAGGAACCTGTCTACAAAGACCACTTTTTGCGTTTCCCTTGGGCGGTCACTATTGACAGGTTTAACTGTACAAAGAGCTTTGTATTAATTGTAATATTTTGCATCATGACTGTTAATTACAATACATGTTTTGGGCTACGCAGCAGTTTATTGAATACACACAGGGTATATCTGGTACTGTGGATGTAATGTGAAGTTTCATAATACCTCTAGGACAACTCAACTACCCACTCGTAACTATAGGTGAGAGGGGTTGTCTTGTATGGTGATTATCCTAGGTCAGTTCTTGTCTAAGAAGTACAGTTAACAACTGATTAATTCATACCCCTTGTAAATTTGATGTTTTTTGTGTATTTCGTAGCTCAAGAATGAAAGGAGGACGAGTTGAATGAGGGCCTTTGTTGAATACTTCTAGATGTAAGCTTTATTATATACCTCACTTAAGTAATCCAGCCATCTGATTGGTCGAAATTGCATTCATAAACTTCAACTGTTCCTGTAAAATTCCCGGTAACCATGCTTAAAACATTTAATATTTTTAATAACCATGGTTATTAAAAAAATAGGTCAGTCTCCATGGTTACCCCATAGGTTTACATGTTAAAAAATGGTTTGAGCGATGGAGGATACCGTATGTGTGCGAATAATTGGTCGGTAATTTCAATACAATTGAATCTCGATCGATCTTACCGACAATTTTATCTTGCATTGTTGACATGAAGACGAAAATAAACTTCCAAAAACAAAAAAACAACATCTGCCGATAGATCTTGATCTAAGTTCGTGCCAATATGCATTGCAAAAGTAAAAGAAGAGTCCGTATATGGAGCTTTTGCGAAGCATTCATCACACGCGAAGCCGGTTTCAATCCATTTTAATGTATATATCGTACAAAACTGCCAAGCATGTTAATAACGCGCGATGGCCGAGAGGTCTGAGGCGCTGACTTTAGAGACATCACCTTTTGTACGCAAGAGTTCGAATCTCATCTTCGACCAAAAAAAAAAAGTATTTTTTTTATTTTTTATTTTTTAGTCTATTTTTTTTCGGCATATAAAAGTATTAATGACTGCTTTAATATTCGAGAAATAGTTGTTTTTATACGCTCTCGGGAAGGTTACAATTGGGCTATTCCCCTCGGCACGCCTCGGGTAATAGCACAATTCTAACCTTCCCTTGAGCGTATAAAAACAACTATTTCTCTCAAAGCAGTCATTAATACTATAATATGTCACATTATCAAAAAACATAAATCAGGACAAATCAACTTTTCACCTACTTGTAAATGTACAAAACTTGGTAACGGTATGAATAATTTAGTAGTCAACTGTACACAAAGCATACTCACATTTGCCTGTGCCTTGTCTCTGATGTTCAGGTCATGACGTTCCGTGGCTATCGTCTCGGCAAGCACGTTGAACTGATCTCGATAGCTAGTAGATGATTTCATTCAGGATTTTTTAAAATGAATAATGCTGTTTATTTTTCTGTCAACCATGAAACGATAAAAACCTCACCTTCACCACCACCATACCAGCAACAACATCAAAACAAATGAATGGATTATTATGTAGTATTCATATACACCATGCAGGAAGTTAAAGGCTCTTCAATGCTCTTCACACCAGTTTCAGGTAGGGTGCCAATTCGGGGGTTAATGGCATTCAAGGAATTTCTTCCAACCGCACAACATGTGTTCTATACAAGCTTGGAGAGGGGAAATGTAGATTAATATCTTGCTAAAGAACACTTACGCCATGCCAAGGTTCATATACACATCTCCCGTCCATGGCTTAAAACACTTTACTACGTTGAATCTTCGACCAATGCACCCTTCTCTACAAGATCCATCACAGTCTTGTTTCCGTACCCAAACCAACTATTGTCATCCCTGTTACATACTTCGGAAGACACGACCATAACCTGGGGTATGTAATTTCTGTTGCAACTATCCACTCCTTCAAGTTCTCATACTATCGAAAAAGCAATAAGGATCTGGAATCATCTGCCAGGCTCACCAGTCAATGCAAAAGGAACAACCCACTTCAAGGAGGCTGCTCTACCCTCCATCAGAATGATGCAGCCCCCTGTAGGTTCTCACATCATATAAGCTTACTAGCTTGGTTTTTACCTGCACTGGACGTAGCATATTTTACTGTAAATTAACAAGTGCTTTGTCCACACACCATTCCAGCACTTCATGACACTCCTTGTAGTTACTCGCCTCACCTAACATCCCAGTATAGCTTCCTGAGTGAGCTGCCAAAGGGATTACCCAACCAAGTACGACACCTCTTAAGTATAAGTGATTACCGGTACTCTTTACTTCCTAGTAGTTCCCTTCATATTGGAGATGCATCCACAAGATAAAAGACAAAAATAGAACAGGAAATATGATTCCAATACGCTGTAAAGGATACTAGTTCTCTAGAGATTCCACCTCATTCTGCTGCTGTTTAGTATAGTCCTCTCGTTTCTCCTTGGCGTACTCACGAAGCTCTCTTATCCTCATCTTCTGTATGGCCATCCCTTCCTCAAAGAGGTGCTTGAATATCTGTACAATGACAGAAGAATTCAATGAAGTGCAGACTTTAGATTAGATCTATCACAATTATTTTTATTACAACAGCATTTACATGTATTATATGGTTCAAGGACACCTACCCCCTGGACATCCACCACCCGGATAACCACCCCCTAGGACAACTATCCCCTAGGGCAACCACCCCTAGAGAGAACTAACCCCCAGATAACTACCCTCTAGGACGACTACTCCCCTGGACAACTACCCCCGACTACTTTCCCCCTAGGATAACTACCTACTAGGACACCTACCCCCTACGAAAACTACCCCCTACGACAACCATCCTCTAGGACAACTACCCCCCCCCCCCCCCCCCGGACAACTATCCAAGGGGTAGTTGTCTGGGGGTAGTTGACTGGGGGTGGTTATCCGGGGGTAGATGTCCAGGGGGTAGGTGTCCAGATACGGTATTATATATAGCCCAACTTGACTTAGTGACCATGACTGTAAAAGGATCATCTACCCATATAGGCCAGCAAGTATGGAATAGCAGTGTTTCTTTCCCTTGAGAAAAAATTATCATTGAATCTTGACATTGTGACAAAACAAAGAACCTGTATATGACAACTAGTCTGTAAAGATGCTTTCTGTGTGTCCACTCTTTAAATACTGGGCAGGCTTGAAATATGCATTTTTAAAGTCCTTTTATATACAAGTATCACAAGACATCTTAGTGCATTGGCTCTCTCCTTTATTGTCCGCTTAAAAATAAAAGCATAAATCAAATTTCAGCTGAACTGGGAAGAGTGTACAATTTACAAAAACACATTTTGTGATATCTCATCCTTTCATCAATTCCATAGAAACATCAATTGAAATATCTCCAGTGCACTTCTTAGAATAAAATGGCGTTATTGGTACCTACACGTAAAACACACACCAAGATCAATCAATTATTTTGAGTAAAAAATAATGAGGAAACTAATATACATGTATGTTATAAAGTGTTTTGAATGTATTTCAATTTTATGTATTTTTTATGCATGTGCTACTATATAATATGAGTTGGGAAATAACAAAAATTGAAAAAGAAAACAAAAAATCAATCAATTGTGTTTGAAAATTGAATCTAACCTGTTCCTCTTTGGTTCTTCTTTTTAACCCTCTGGATCTCGCCCTCACACGATATTCATCGTAATATCGTTTAGCCCTGGCATTGACCTGCCGCTGTTCCTTGGCTTTGGTCTGCATAGCCCTCTCTTGATTGCGCCTCTCTTTTATATCTCGCTGTGTAACATGAAAAGAAATCTCAAACGTATTCATACTTATAATCTCAAACGTATTCATACTTGTGCAAACATAGGATGATACATATTTGAAGAAGTAAATATCTCAAAGAAAATGACTCTAGATTGCTTTGTGCACACAGTATACATGTAATAGGAAGGCAAATATAGATGAAGCCACTTCTGCTAAGGGATATGAAATTGAAGTTCATGAATTACGCATTATAGCAAAATAAATTAAAGACAGAAAAGAGAATTATAGGAAAGCTAATATGTAAAAGTAAAAAAAAAGATAATTACCTAAATGAAATTTCACATATCCTACCCCAATCTTCCTTAACAAACAACTAACTGCATTATTGAAAATAATATCGCTAGTGATATTCGTTTGTCTCGCAATGTGGTCAATGCGGGAACTAAAAGATCACAACGTTTCGTGCGCCGCTGTAACACTTTGTTAGGTGATAAAAACTAATGTAAGCAAGCGTGTTTTATACTCTACGGGAGGACCGCCGCAATTATGGCAATTTCATTAAATCTTGTATGGTAAAGGTGTGGGTCATGATCAGACATTGTATGGTACCTGAAAGGACATCTCATAAACACACAAATACATCCATCATAGATTAGAATACATGTTATATGATTGCATAACCTATTTTTAGATAGGAGTTCTTACCAGTCTTTGGTTATGGGAAAGTTCTTTCTTCATGATATTGACAAGGATTTCTTGTTTCCTCTCTGCCTCTTCAATCTAGGGATACAAAGAAATATGAGTACATAATATATGTATATACGAAAAGTGGCTGCAAAGATTGCACAGGTTATGGTGTGAAATATATTTTTAATACTACCACTTAGGAAAACAGGAACATTAATCATTTTCAGTACAACAACAATGATTAAATATCTGTACACATTTACAATAAAATAATTTTAAGTTTCCACTGTCCACCTGGACTAAAGTATTATTTTCTCTCCCAAGCTCCATCATTACAACCTCACCCATATCATGAACCAATACATATTACATACAGCTCCATTAATAATACAAGAGCCGGACCTGATATATTTTCAGGTTGTCCGTACGTCCCGTTCTCATGATCGCGTTATCTCAAGAACCGGATTGATGGATTCCCACCAGAGTTGCTCCCACAAGTTTATTCTTTTCACACCCAGCATACTTAATAAGAATATAGTATCAAGCATACCCAATATACAAAAGTAAAATCATTATTCATGGCCCAGATAATAAAATCATAGTACCGGCTCATCAAAAACAAATGCAACATCATGAATAATGAAACAAGGTCTGCCCAGAGAGAGAGAGAGAGAGAGAGAGTCAGAAAACTATGGTTTTTAATAAGCATTGGTATCACGAGATTACAGTTGCGGTTATGCATACCTTGGATTGGGTCTTTGGTTTCTTGTATTTCTGAGAGATGGCCGCCTTGGTGAGATGCTCCATGTGCTTCATCTGCTGAGCCCACATCCTCTGGGCAGTGTGTGGTGAGACGTGGAGGAACGGGAACTCATGCATCAAGGTCGGTAGAAGGTCATCGTCACCAATCCTCACTACAAAGAGAGAGAGAGAGAGAAAGAGAGTGTGTGAGAGATGGCTGCCTTAGTGAGATGCTCCATGTGCTTCATCTGCTGAGCCCACATCCTCTGGGCAGTGTGTGGTGAGACGTGGAGGAACGGGAACTCATGCATCAAGGTCGGTAGAAGGTCATCGTCACCAATCCTCACTGCGAATCATATACAGATACATGTACACTCAATAACTAAATTATGAGATGCTGCTTATAAGCATCGGCTTGCATGGTGATGTAGATATACAGTAGGCTTACGGTTGCACCATGTGAGTCTCCTGACGACGGATAGTCAACCTGTTCAAATCGTTAAGCCACTCCACTACCTATCCTCTCCAACCGGCGCTATAGTTCTCCTTACAACTATAAACTCAAGAGAGATTACCAACAGTCTTTTTCAAGATTACCAACAGTCCTTTTCAGGATTACACACATACTCAAGAAAGAAAGATTACCGACAGTCGTTTTCAGGACTCCCTAATCCTCTCTCACATGGTGCAACCGTAAACCAACTACTGTATAACTAAATTATTCTGGTAAATAGCAGCATTGGTGAAATAACCTTCATATTTCTGTATCTCATAATACACATTAGATAAGTGAGAATGGATATTTATTTACTCTTTTACATACAGTAAAGAGAAAAAAAACACCATAGTTTCCATGTTATTTGTGAACTCACATGGACGATCTACACCAAGCATGGAGCGAGTCGGGCTGGCAGATGCTGCTCGCTTGCGTTTGGAAGGTGGAGTGCGCTTTGAGGACCTTGAGGATCGTCTGCTGCCCTCTGCAGCTGAGACTGGTGCAGAGTACTTCTTGGCTGGCTTGTATTGTGTGGTCTTGGGCTTGCCGTGGATGGCTTTGTAGTCTTCATCCTGAAAGAGCAGGGAAAAGAACCAAGGGTCAAAATGATTAAGCTTGCTTTTATCCTCCAAGGTGATGCCGAATCATTCATAATAACAATATTTACAACAGATAGATGATTAACAATTAGAGTTACCATTAAATATGTTTCAACCCTTATAGGAAGAGACCACTGTAAACGCTGTCATTTTTGCGTGATTAATTTTTCACGCTGAGCTACTCCAAAACATATTTGCGGGTTCTTAAATTCGCGTTGCACGCAATTCAGCCCGTTCAGAACACGCATAAGAAGTCATGCTTATATTTTGCAGATCTTAGCGCGAAATCCGCGAAAATTAATGTACCGCAAATATTTCTACTTATACAGTATTCCCATAATATGAATTTCCCACCAAATTTGGCATCCCCTCTATTGTACATGTCTGTCATACACATTGATGTAAACAATATGTCAGTATAGGACAGAATAGCAGGATGAAGCAAGTTGTTATGTCTTGCTTTTATATTAATACAATTATAAATATATACCAGTACAGGATAATACTTTTCAAGGTAATTAAATTGATGAATTTACCATCATACTAGTATTTTTTCATGTCATTGAAGAACACACCATGACTAAATCTGACAAAGCAATATGCAGCTTCTATATCTGTTATTGGTATTCATTTCAACCTCAACATTTGGTGAGCAAATTAGTTATTCTGATGTACACAGGGAACCTATATCTTTACTAGTCTCACTCACCAGCTGTTTGGTGACCCTCTTGCGACGAGTGACCTGCTGTTTGACCCCTCTCTTGACCTCATGCAGGCTGCCCGCATACGTGTGCTGTAGCACATTCTTCATCTTGGACTGCTGGCTGGCCTCCTCTGCTAGCTTGCGACGCACCTTACCCAGGAGACCCTTGGCGTCTCGGTTCATGGCGTCCTCGAAACGCACCTTGAGCGGTTCACGTCTCTGGGGAAGGGACCTCGGAAGGAGCACACTACGTTGCAGGGGTCCTGTAGATGATACACCATATCAAATCATGAAATCAAACCCTTCATATTTTAGAGAATGCTCCTCAAATTATCCCCTTGCATAATAGTTGATATCAAGTTTGAACTCAGATATTATCCAGCATACTTATAAAAACATGCAAAGAAAGATAACAAAATAAATTTCACGTCTTTCGGATGGTGACGTTAAAGGTCTGTCCCCAGATGTGAATAATCATATCTGATTGATACATGTCTGTACAAATCCAAATACACACACAAACACACACACATAATAAAATAGAGAAAAGCATCATGCATACAGAAGTCTGAATCTAGATCTCAATCTGAACATACAGATCTTAATCTCAGGCTTGTAAAATCGACGACACTATTCACTTTCTAACATAACAAGTGGAGGAATGACAGTCCCTTCGACACGACACGCTTTATGTAAATTAGCTCTGACCTTTATCATCCTGTCCCTTCACTTTCTTCACAGGTCCAGTCTTCTTCCTAGCCCTGAGGTCATAAGAATGACCCTCCTCCTCCTCCTCTTCTTCTTCTTCAGAGTCGGTCCTTGATTGATCCTCGCTCACTGGTCTGTTATTCCCAGTTAGACGACTGTGATGGCTGTAGGGTTGGTCTGTATTGTCATTTTCCTCATCAGTCTCTCTGCTGAACGTGAACAGAGAGAGAGAGAGAGAGAGAGAGAGGGAGAGCGAAGAGAGAGAAAGATAGAAGGAGAGAGAGAGAGAGAGAGAAAGGGGGAGAGCGAAGAGAGGGTGAGATAGAGGGAGAGAGAGAGAGAGAGAGAGATAAAGAGGAATATTAGTTTTATAAACATAACTTTGTACTAGATCATACTGTTTGAGAATCCTAATCATTAGCCTGTAAAGTGAAGCAGTAAGCCTTTTAAAAATACTACTACAAAGATGGTCATGAGATTCATACATGCACCCTCTTAAAATCCTAGAATTATTCTAGCCATATGGTTAGTATGGTAAATGCAATCACAACAGTTTTCCGCATCCTACCTGGGTATACTAGAACCCATGACCTTCATATCTCCAGTCAAGGTTTCAAACCACCCGACCATGACACCCTTTAGTTCAGACTTACCTAAACCTGTGAGATGAATTTCCATCATCAGTATCTTCTGCAGGAAACCACCTGACCATGACAATTCTTAGTTTTGACTTACCTAAACCTGTGAGATGAATTTCCATCATCAGTATCTCCTGCAGGAAACCACCTGACCATGACAATTCTTAGTTTGGACTTACCTAAACCTGTGAGATGAATTTCCATCATCAGTATCTCCTGCAGGAAACCACCTGACCATGACAATTCTTAGTTTGGACTTACCTAAACCTTTGAGATGAATGTTCATCATCAGTATCTCCTGCAGGAAACCACCTGACCACGACAATTCTTAGTTCTGACTTACCTAAACCTTTGAGATGGATGTTCATCATCAGTATCTTCTGCAGGAAACCACCTGACCACGACAATTCTTAGTTCTGACTTACCTAAACCTTTGAGATGAATGTTCATCATCAGTATCTTCTGCAGGAAACCACCTGACCACGACAATTCTTAGTTCTGACTTACCTAAACCTTTGAGATGAATGTTCATCATCAGTATCTCCTGCAGGAAACCACCTGACCACGACAATTCTTAGTTCTGACTTACCTAAACCTTTGAGATGAATGTTCATCATCAGTATCTCCTG
Organism: Strongylocentrotus droebachiensis; assembly: GCA_035222895.1. Lineage (NCBI taxonomy): Eukaryota > Metazoa > Echinodermata > Echinoidea > Camarodonta > Strongylocentrotidae > Strongylocentrotus > Strongylocentrotus droebachiensis. The sequence goes on from JAVYIG010010144.1 coordinate 38,852, forward strand.
CAGGAAACCACCTGACCATGACAATTCTTAGTTCTGACTTACCTAAACCTTTGAGATGGATGTTCATCATCAGTATCTTCTGCAGGAAACCACCTGACCACGACAATTCTTAGTTCTGACTTACCTAAACCTTTGAGATGAATGTTCATCATCAGTATCTCCTGCAGGAAACCACCTGACCACGACAATTCTTAGTTCTGACTTACCTAAACCTTTGAGATGAATGTTCATCATCAGTATCTTCTGCAGGAAACCACCTGACCACGACAGTTCTTAGTTCTGACTTACCTAAACCTTTGAGATGAATGTTCATCATCAGTATCTCCTGCAGGAAACCACCTGACCACGACAATTCTTAGTTCTGACTTACCTAAACCTTTGAGATGAATGTTCATCATCAGTATCTCCTGCAGGAAACCACCTGACCATGACAATTCTTAGTTCTGACTTACCTAAACCTTTGAGATGGATGTTCATCATCAGTATCTTCTGCAGGAAACCTTTGGCTTCGCTCATCCTCAAAGGCAACTCGCCGTCTCCTGGCAACCTTTCTCCTCATGAAACTCTTTTAATTGGAAGAAAGAAAAAAGGTAGAAACCATTAAAGACACCCCTCAACAACATACAACATTTAAAGCAGCAGCTTTAACAATGTGATTATTTCTTAAAAGAAATCAAAAGGGAAGATTTTGTATGAATTATATTCTTTTTCATTGAATGAAATGAAGATTTAAATATACCACGGTGATAGTGAGCATTAAAAAATACAGTTTTTTTTCTTCTCCCTCAACCATCCTCCCTTGATTAAAAAAAAAAGGATTCCCCCCAAAATGGCATCTAACAACATTCCCCGCTTTTTGAGTAAGAAAATCTGGAAAAAATCTGACAAAATCTGGTGGAAAAAAAATAAAAAAATAGGGAAACAGATTTAAATTGGGTAATTATCTGGCCTGATATACAAAAAATCTGTTGTAGTATAGATTTGTTTGTAAGAATGTTGTGCAACGACACTCAATCTAAGCCCAACTATAATATAGCATGACATTTTACTTTGTTTTAGATGTGCCAGTACCTAATAGCCTAATTTCTAAAGAGGACAATTTATTCCTACCCTGTCATAAGAGTCCTCCATGTCAGCTCCCAAGGAAGACTCCTCTCTACTTCTGTCCCTTTTCTCTGGGTCTAAACTCCTTCTTAATCTTGAAGCAATCTCTGGAGACTTTGAACCCATGACCTTCATTCTCCCTGGAGACTGCGTAACATTGCCACCATCTCTGGTCTCAGACGGTCTCGTTGTCTTGGTGTACGGTGGCAACATCGCAGCGTACCTCTCCTGTTCTGTTAAAGAGGCCACTTCTTGGCGGGTTGGTGAATGGCTGTATCGGCTGGTCGCAGAAGAGGCCACTTTTTGGCGGGTTGGTGAATCGCTGTATCGGCTGGTCGCAGAGGAAAGGTGATGGTGTGGAAGCCTCGCAGGGTATCTGTCCCGTTCTGTAGAGGGAGCCACTTCTTGTCCAGGAGGTGCATCTGTGTACCAGCCGGCTGCAGGAGACATCCAATCCTGTGCTAGTCTTGAAGGGTATGTCGCAGCAACCGCTGAAGTCGGAGAACCCTGAGCCTCTGTCCTATCTGCTTCATACCTCTGCAGCGACTCAGCTGGATACCTTGTCCTAACTGATTTGGTAGGAGACCCCCGAACTGGTGGGGAGTGCGCATGACGTCTCCCTCTGCTCTCTATGTCAGGTTGTGGCAATTTGGCAGGGTACGTTGCCTTCTTGCCTTGAGGTTCGAGGGGTTGCCCAGCAGACATCAGTAGTACCCGTTGGCCTTGCCTTGCTGATGGGGTGAATCTTGGTGATCTGCGCTGGGAAGCTCTTGGCTGCTTAGATGATGATCTGATAAAAACAAGATGAAGAAGACAATTTGCATTGAATTTTACATAATAATGTACTTGCCTACAAATTGCAAACCAAATGCTCGTAAATCATTTACAGATCACAATGACTGTCAAGATCCTGTTTTAATCTAATACAACCTTGGATGATATTGTTTTGCTATGCTCTGAGAAACAAAAAAAATATTCAAAATTGAAAATATCAGGAATCTGGACCAAATAATATAATATTTATATCTGTAAAGCACTTTGAGAGGGCCTTTGGTCCTGAAAAGCGCTATATAAGAACTAGCTATTATTGTTATTATTATTAGAGCACAAAAAGTTTCATGCAAGGGAAGGTTTCTGTAGTTAATGTATTACATCAAACATTTTTCAAATACCTTATAAGCAGGAACATTTTTAAATTATCGTGGGACAGTTTGACTCTATTATCAAAACAGCCAAAGGGCAAGTGGATACATATTACGCTATTTATACCTAATCACAAAAGATTCTTACCCAGACTTATGTCCAGTTCCAGACTCCATGTTTGTCCCTTGCTGCGGAGTCCTACGTCTAGATCCCTGCTGTTGCTCAGCTGATGTTGCTGTGGACTGTGGTGTAAGGCGCAAAGACCTGCGTTTAGGTTGCTCTGTTGCAGTTGCTGCGCTGTAGCCTTTGGTGGCTGTGGATTTTTCAGGAATGGTAGTGGTGGTGGCTGGTGTTGCTGTGACAAAGATGAAGGATGGAAGACTCTTTACTTCTTTTGTACTTTTCAAAGAGGAGGCAATCATTGGAATTATTCAGAAAATGCATTATTCAGAAAATGCATCAATCAAGGAAATAAATCTGAATGCAGTTTCCTTTAAATCTGATTCCTTTCTTAAACTTAAAAAAATTGGCTCTGCCTTTTTTATTCATTGTAAAAATTATGCAAAAAACTATTTTAAAGCAAATATATTGCTTGAAGAAATCCTTTCAAAACCACTGTCCTATTGTGTTGATAAAAATAATAAAAAAGCTTTATGTCTGACACACGTTTTGTCATAAAGTGAATAATAATAGTCCCATTTGTCTAGCGCTTTATACTATGTTTCTTAGTGCTTTATATTGCTATTATTATTAACCGGGTCATTGGATTCAATTGCTAATCCGTATATGATAGTGCACACGCTCTGCTCTCTAGGGAGTATTCCAGCCAGGCTCCAATTTACAAGCACACACATGCCAATCCAACCACATCCAACCGGGTACCCATCTAACACCTAGGTGGAGAGTGGAAAATGTAGATCAATGTCTTGCCAAAGGAGATTATTAGCTGTGGTGGGACTCGAAACAGCGAACCATGTGATCCACAGTCCGGTGACATATTCACTAAGACAACTACACCTCTACCACTCATAATCTTGCACACAAAATTCTTAGGTTACATGTGAGTATTCTAACCTTTCTGATAACCGTTGCTTCCAGTCAAACCAGAAAAGTCATCGGTTAGACTCCTTAACAGGCTGTTGTATGGTGACATCTTCTCAGCCATGAAGGCCTTGGTGTGGGCTGGTCGTGAGAGACTGCTCCTAGTGGCTGGTTTGGAGACTGGTGATGGAGATGATACTGTACTGGGTGCCTTGGGCCAGGTGATCGTGGAAAAAGAACCACTCATGGGCTGTAAACAAACAAACAAACATACATAAAATAAACCAACCAAAACAATGACTTGTTTATCTATTTTAACCCTTATCTGACTGAGTTTTATGAGAGAAAGTAATTTCGGCCATGACAGGTACTATCAATATAACATTTTGCACAGATAATACATGCAAAAAGCACCTCTTCATAGTTTTGTGATGACATTTCACTTTTTCCATTAAATTCAAACTATCTGTGGGAGTTTTTATGTAGGTCTCACATATTCATAAATAATTCATTTGAAAAAAAGAGATATGAAAGTCAACTTCATGATTTCAACAGAAAATCGGTCATGAAGCAAAAAGACAATGAAGGACAGGCAAATGAGCTTGAATTAAAGTAACAACCAATGACTAAAAAAAAAGGGGGGGGTGAATAGAGAAAAGTATAAAAAAAGTATGTTTTTTTTCTTCTGTTGGTAAAGTTTTTAATGATCTTACCTCTTGTCCAGAAATACTGGTATCCTTCAGTGTAGTATCAGTGAGCTGTGAGAGACGTCCCTCCGAGATACCATAGCTGTCAAACATCTTGGACAGCCCTGATCTCTGATAGGTGGAATCCAATTCTCCATTCTTGTCATGCTTCACAGCTAGAAATCAAAGAAGAGAGAGATATTTATTTAATGATGATTTGTACATCTTTCCCTGTTTGTAACAACTTGAAAGTAAGCAATTAAGGTAGTGATACATTACCAGTTTATAAAAGGAGATTCCATTATATTATATTGCTCTCGCTATGACAATATATTCTTGTATAACACTCAAAGCCATCCAATACCATATACTGTTAAGTATCTCACCAGTAGGTTTTCTTCTGTAACTGGCAGACTCCTCCCCTAGTTTAATGAGCTCTGCCGTGGAGTTGCTCCCCTCTGATAGCTCGTCCATATCAGGGTGCGGTGAGATGCTGCTCGGGAGAGACATACTCCCAAGGGATCTAAATCAAATACAAAAATAAAAAAAATAAAACATGCACAGTCTACTCAGTTTCAGGCAAATTGAAAAATAATCCACAGCAATAACCATTTCAATTACAGAAAATCAAACTGCGAAACCCTAAGAGAAATATGCCAAATATCATTTTACAATGTGAGATTCTTCCCCATGAGGGGAGGGGGCATAGGCAGTTATTACTTAAAATTCATTACCAGGTCCCTTTGCTAGAATGAAAAGCTGTATGTCCAGAGCTGCCAACCTCCAGAACAGAAAATCAGTAATCACACGGCTCAAAATCTGTAATTTCCTATGCGGCGCTATGAATCTAAAAAAAAAACGGCATGCCATCACTGCGCGGACGCATGCGTGCATGATTATCTGAATTTTTGGCGATTTTACTCACAAAGTTGTAAAATATTGATTTTCAGGTCATCACATCAGTTTTCCATGAAAAATTGGCTTCTATTAAGAGAATACTTGATACTTTTCCGTCTTTCTCAGTGAGTGTTGGATGGCTGCCATACTGCACAGCACTTGCTACAATAAATCATATTTACCGGTACGCCCCAAAAACAAAACAAAACTTGTTTTGTTTGTTGTAATCTGTAATTTTAGACAACATTCCGTACTGCCGTAATGATCGTTAATTTCTGTACCAAATACGGGAAATCTGTACTAGTTGGCAGCTCTGTATGTTGTTCCTTAATTAGTTCCACGTTCCTTACTTAGCATTTGCCCTCCTGGCATCCCTGCTAATAATCAGAATTGGGGTATTGTACCTTGTACTGACAAAAGGAGCTGATGACATCCCTGGCTGGTCCTTCATCCGTCTCCTGGAGGAGGGTCCTTCTGTCTCTGAAAGTAAGCTCACTTCTTGGAGGGGCTTGAAGTCTAGAAAAGAAAATAGTACAAAAACAAAACACATGATTGATCTACTCCATAGCACTTTTTGCCCAATTCAATTCAATTTTAGTTTTATTATAAAAATGAGACATGACAAAAAGTCCAAAGACTAAGGTTTCCATATTTAGTATTATTTATCAATAAAAAACAAGCATGAAACAAGCCTATAAAAATGACATTGACATACATGTATAATGGTTCATCAATAACTAAAAAAGATTGTATCAATACAAATTTATAAAAAGAATATAATTAAATAGCAATTATTATAGTGAATTATATTTGATACATATAGATTTTAAAATATTATTGGCATTGAGAATACCAGTAGTAGATTATGTTTTCAAATAGATATGTGTGCAAACTAAATAATGTAAATATATTGCTTAGAGTACTAGAGAGAAAGAGAAAGAAAAACTGAGGAAGAATGAGAAAAGTTGTATGAGGGCTCCATATTGAATTTTTAGGCTTGAGTTTAATTTTCAGGCAAACAGCTAAAACAAGGGGATCTTGCTCCACATACATGTATATATTGTGCATCAAAAAGTGGTGCTTAAAGATAAAGGTGAGTTCTGGTCATACGATTGCATTGTGAAAGAAAGGGTGTGGAATGGATCAGAAAAAGTTGATCATGTAGCATGTAAGTATTTGTGTGTACTCCAAAGTTCTGGAGTCATCAAAATCATAATAAATTTGTCCCAGTCTTGGTAAAATAACAAGCACTGTACACAGAAAGATGTATATGGGACTACACAAATGGTGTCTGGGCTACTAACCTTGATTCCCTAATCTTTCTATGCTCATTACTCAGCCAGTATACATTTTCTACCAAAATTATTTGGCAAATTACATTTATTTGTTACCTTGAACTTCAGTGTAGGTTTCATTTGGTTCTGTGAGAGTTCATTTTTTTATTTTGTATACCTTTATGTTTAAGAATAAACTGTTAGATTATATTAAAGCAAGTAAGCATATAAAATTTCAAATAAAAAAATATCAGACATCAGACAGATATCCAAGAATCACTTTACAATTATGCTGCAAATATTGCTGAGAGATATGATGAAACTATAAAACAGTGCTAAGAGAAATTGCACAAAAGCAAAAAAACCCTCTTACCATCAACTTCACTGGACGTCTCACTGCCGATCTGCTCCATGACATAATCCACCAAACCCTCCAAAATTTCTAGGAGGTACTGGACGGAGACGGCGTCACGGTCAACGATAGCCTGGCCGGTGATGTGGGAAAGATCGCAGTGCAGGACATCCCCGGACAGACTCTCTATCACGCACTGGACATTGTGGATTTCATCCTCTCGGGTGACTGGACTTTGGATGACACCTGATAGTTCATGGCACATGAAAATTGTTTGTGCAAATTGTTAATTTTTGGACGAGAGATGAAATCTCAGTTTTCATGTCAATCAAACATGGAAAATTTGATAGTATATTTTGAAAAAATGGTTTGTTCCTTCGTGTCTCCTTAGATCAAGATTAATGTATCTTGATCTTCGGAGTAGTTGCTACAACGGGCCGTGTCAGACACGTTGCCCTGGGGTGCGAGATAGGACTCTTGTAGCGTGCCCCCACTTAACAAAATTATATAATAACAATTAACATTACATTTGATTAAAAGAATGAAGCAATTAATATTACTTTCATGTTACAGGGACAAAATATTATAAAGAGTGGTAGAAAGAAAAAGAAAAATCTTTATAATAGAGTGGTAGAAAAAATATTATAAAGAGTGGTAGAAAAATAAAAGAAACTCGCACCAGCTAGTTTGCAAACACAAACTCTTGTCAGTCGTAATGCATAACAGAGGGTCTGAGCTAGACTTTACAGACTACACTCAATTGGCCCTGTAGTGTAGCTGACAGCCAGAGTTTGTTGTTATTGTTGTTGTTGTTTTAGTTTTAAGGGCGTGTGTCATTATGAATATTTACGCCGAATTCAAGTTTTTTAATAATTTTAAATGGAAGCCGAAAAAAGGAGGAAAAAAATAATAAAATCAACGCTGTTCAATTTTTCGCAGTTTGCAGAGATTCCAGACAGACAAGAGTTTATAGGCTCTGCTCAAGTCTCTATGGAATTGTGATTAAGTGAAAAATTAGATTCTGTGCATGCAGAGTAAGCTCCAGCCTCCAGGGGACCTACAGTCATAAGTCCTAAGTGAGGGACTATGTAAATATAAATGAGTCTCTTCATCGAGAGCACTTATGCGTTGCATGGATTTGGCAGCGTTTCACGAAACGGTCCTAAGTACAAGTTTGTCAACAACGTGTGATTAAAATTCAACATGTGTTTTAATGGAATGTCTGGGAACTTGTATTTATGACAGTTTTGTGAAAAGTGCATTATTCTCTAAACATGATTGATTCCTCAAAAGTCTACCCCAAACCATACCACCTCTTTGCACAGGATTGATAAAAGCACTGCATGAAAGTGAGAGGTACAAAAGATCTGACTTTCAACAGAATGATGGCTAGTTCTATCAGATTTAATTTGATAAATTATGCTAAAATTACATGTACCTACCTGATGTTGAACTAGAGTGAGACTTGAAAAGATACAAATGGAAGTTGATTTGGCAATATAGCTCGCAAAGTTTCATTCCCTTTTGTAAATTCAATAAACTTTCTTGTGTGCAGAAGTGCACAATATTACTACAACTTTAATAAAAGAAAATCATATGCATATGCGTTTTGAAGACTGTTCAGAAATTTGTACTGTGACTGCTATAAAAACATCACTCAACAGGAAGTTATAAAAGGGATAGATATTTACCTTTAATTCTATCTCCAAGGATCCCCTCATAGAGAGTGACAAACGACGATGGTTCACATTCTGACAGATTCCTCACTGGAGCGATGTGAAACTTCCGGAAAAGTTCATTGGTGATCGCAACATAATCTGTTTGAATCAAAGAAATCATGATTTTATAGGGAATGACCTTGATAGAAAATTATGAGAGTGCTTGACACTCAACTCTCCCCATGAAAGCAAAGAGTGCATGCCTACAAACTTTGATGACGCATTTAAACATTTATCTGTAGGATGGGGAGGGGGGGGGGGAGTGTTTCACAAAGATCCTCAGTTGGATTTAATAATTATGGAAAGCTGTTAGCATCTTTGAAAATATTTGTTAAAAGATATTTTAAAAGGCATAAAATGTTGTTTCCAATCATTCATATTTTCTATTACCAAGGAGATTTCTTGTTCTTGATGTGGAATTTATGAAAAGTCTAAAATACTTGAATTTTTGCTTTTGAATAAATTTAATTTCAAGGCTACAAATGGCTCTCCATAATTTTTAAGTCCAACTTAGAGTTAAGTTTGACTAAGGATATTTGTGAAACACCCCCCGGTAGTCGCATTTTTCTAGCAGCTTTGACCTGCATGAAGCCGTGCCAGCTAACAAGTTTGTAAAGATAGCTACCTCTTTTTTCTTCCTTCCTGTCTCCCCCAACTTTTCTCAGTTAAATACAAGTTCCCCAAAACATTTTTTGTCGTCACAGGTCCTGAGAATGCAAACCCTATTGCCCTGTCTTGCTTATGAAACAACAGGGCCCCATAATATGAGACCGCGCAATTGATTTTTGTGATTGATGGCACATAGTGATCAATGCAATTTTTAAAAAAATGCAAAAATCTATTATTCGATCAAATAAAGGACAGTCTCTTCACTTTTCTTAGAATAATAACAATTTTCCTAATACTACATGAAGTTGATTCACTCTGTTCTAATACTTTGTCTTTAAAGCTTTGAAAATCTTTGTCTTAAATACTCTTCAATAGAAACATTTGTGTCCTGTCACATAAACTTGAAATCACTTCCCACTTATGTTTTACCATCTCCCACCTTAAAATCAGAGTGAAATCATCTATTGCACATGTTTGTGCATCTTACTGCAATATCATTTCTCTCTCACTTAACAAAAATAAAATACTCTATTAATTTCACAGAATTAATGTTAAGTGATAGTACTAAAAGAACGAGAAAACATACCATCTTTACTAGACCCTGAAGCTGAAGACCGAGGCATTGCTTTAGCAGCATGAATGTCTTGTAACTAAAAATCTGCAAAAGCAAACCACAGACAAAATCAATAAGACAAATGTATTCAGTGTAATAAACTAATGATCATGTAATTCCCAAGAAAGCTTTTTTAGCAATACATTGACCATAGTTGTTGAACTTGTCACCTCCTTTATGCTTGGAAATCTGCCAAGGTAGCTTTCTTAGTCAGATCTATCTTCAGAGGTCAATATCTTCTATTAATATTTATTATTAATTTTGACCTCTGCCTTTCCTCTCATGGCTTTGGTCCTCTGGAAGTAAACCAAACAAGACTCAAGAGATTGTTGGGGAAAATTCACTGATACATACAGTATGTAGACTCTACAACTTACAAGGTTGTTCGAAAACAAAAGAATTATTGAGGTCTAACTAAATGTGTTAATGACAATAACCAATTTTCATACATGTAATCATATAAGATTAAAATAATGGCCATAATTTTTTGTGAAGTTGTACTGTTGTAGGTTGTAAGTTGTAGAGACTATAAATCATCCTGTCACTATAAAGCATCCTGTGACTCCATATCTACTATCTCCAGGGAGCTCCGACGCCTGTACAGGAAAAACGATTCAAACAGCGGGTTGACGTTGGGTCACATTTTTAATAAGAGCTAGAGCGAGCCGAGGTAGTAATTACAATTTTTGACTTGTGATGGTTGTGAGTTGTGACCCAACCCGCTGTGAATCGTCGTCCTGTACGAGCTCTTAAGCTCCCTGGAGTAACATATCTTTTATCTACATGTATCAGTGAATTTTTTCCCCCAAAAAATAAGCAAAAATTAAAACAAAAAAGAAAAACGATGGAAAAGAAAAAATTCATAAAAATAGTAATTTCAATTTAGATTTAGATTATGAGTATGATGACATGTAATTGTACATAGTCTATGTATATATAATTATATAAATAATTCATAAAATAGTGTGTGGCAAAAATAGTCAACTGTGACTAAATTGCCAAACAAAGTCAAATCGACAAGAACAAGAAGAATGCTTACTCTTGTCTTATTTGAACTAACGCAAGATGAAGTGTGTGGGACCGTTTTGTTAAAAACGGTTTGATTGTCAGCCTTCGGTAGATGTTTTCAGTTAGAATAACACATTTTATATGAATATAAAAATACATGATAGGTACAATGTCATTTCATAATATTAAAAAAAATGATAAAATAAGTCGATTTTTCACGTTACCCGATCCGCGAGCCGCAGAGGAATATCAACGTCTTTCGAAAACACCGCTTTTTCCAAAAATACGCATAACACAATTAGTCTTTGTCGGAGACACATTACACTTTTTATATACCGTAGTAGATTTATCATGTAAATAATCGTCTCTCTCTGTTTTATAAAACATTGGAAAGGAAAATAATGATATTTTTATCATTCAAAATACAGTAAATCATTACTTTGTTAACTTGAAACATGTTCTAGTACTAACTTGTCAGAATCAAGCGACTACAACGTAAATTGCGACACTAAAAAAATTGAACTTGTAAAGGGGATCTCCCCCCCCCCCCGGGGGGCGTGGTCGGAAGGGCAACATCTTGTGAATTTTTAATAACTGCAATAATAGTACCTTTTTTCTTCATCTGGGTCTTCAAACCGGGCGGGGCAGGGTGCATATACTTCAGCAATGGCGTACTGATGGGCGGGTGCCCCCCCCCCCCAATAAAATTCAAACATTGATTATTTTTAATTTGATACCAGTGATTTATAAATGTTGCTGTAATGACACGATTTTCCGGGTTTTTGTTGTCACTTTTTTTGTAAATTACACTTGTTTACTTTCTGCCCCCCCCCCCCCCAAAAAAAAATTGTGCATTACGTCTCTGTATTTCGGCTCCATCGTTTGGCAGAGTATAAGCTCCACTAAACTGACAGACTGACAACCACAAAGGGCTAATTCTTTACAAAAGCCTCCGAGGATATTTTTTTTTTCTTTCTTAATCCATTCCTAAAGCCAGCGATGAATATACGAATTCGGTATTGAATGCAGGATCGATAGGGTATTTAATTTTAATTGTATAGCTGTTTTATGATCGGACCACCTTTTTTTTTTTTTTTCCTTCTTCAGATATTGGCCATGAAACACTCGCTCCAACAATGTTGAAATCGGGATGATGAAGAAGGGAAGAACATAATGATGATCGAGGAATAATATCGAAGAAGAGGAGAATAAGGAGGAGGAGGGTCGAGGCATGAATATAGCTATACATTTTAATAAAAGGGACTGCCTTTACAGAACCTTACGGCTGTTTCCCCAATTCATTTCTATTGATTAAATTTGTATAATTCTGGTATATTTGTAAACACGTTTCCATTTTGTATTTGTTCCCTGTTTTCTATTTTGTATATATATATAGCCTAATCTGTATTTTATACTTTCATATAATGTTTTTATGGATTTGAACTTGAAACTTGAACTTGAATTATAATAGCCGATCGAGGGGGGGGGGTAAATTTGTCCAGTTTTTGAGGAAAAATTTCAGATATTTCGTGCAGTGGCTTGGGAGGGGAGGAGGGGGGGGGGAACACTTTTTTTCTTTTTTTACATTAAAAACAAAACATTGTGGGGAGGGGGTACCCCCACCCACTGCGTAGGCGCCTGAGGCCAGGCGCGGATCCAGGATTTTTTTAGGGGTGTTGATGTTGGGTCCAGGGGGCGTAGCCCCAAGAAGCTCAGGGGTTTTATACATTAAATTATCGTCAGATAAGCATAATATTTTATACCTTATTTGTGACACTGGCAGGTCAAGAATTGGCTTGGGGTCCAGGGGGCGAAGCCCTCGGAAGCTCAGGGGTTTGGGGGCAATAAATTACTGTCAGATGAGCATGATTTTATACCTCATTTGTGGCACTGGCAGGTCACGAATTTGCGTGGGGTCCAGGGGGTGGAGCCCCCAGAAGCTCAGGGGTTTTAAGCATTAAATTACCGTCAGATTAGCATCCAGCCGTCCGCCTAGGGCCCTATATAGGGTCCAGGGGCAGAGTTACAGGCAGTCAATGGGTTTTAGGCATTTAATTACGGTCAGATAAGCATATTTTGATACCTTTGATATCATCCCCTTCTTTTTTTTCCCCTCTTTTTTTTCCCTTCTTTTTTTTCCCTACTTTTTTTTTTCCTTCTTTGTTTTTGCCAGGGGGTCCGTCCCCTATGGAGGAGGAGGATATTATACATAGGAGGAAGAGGTGCGCGGCAGGAAAAGAAGATAATTGAGGGGGAGGAATTAAAGGGATGAAGAAAAGCAGGAAGATTGGATAAAAAGAGAAGAGAAAGGCAGAGGAGGAGAAAGGATTAAGGAGAGGAGGAAGATGTGGATGGAGAAAGAAGGTGGTCGATTAAAAGGAGCTAGTGGAATAAGGGGAAGAAATGGAGACATATTATTGTAAAGCTCAGTGCTTGAAGCGTTTAAAGAAGTAGAAGAAAACATGAACATTTAGTTATGATTTGTTTGGGGGGGGGGGTGGAGCGCATAGAATCCCCACCCCCTTCCCACGTATAGTCTTACACTCAGCCTATTGCCAGCTGTCTTTTCACCAACAACAACATCCTAAAATATAAACCAAATTCTCCCTGTTCATTTCATATTCTATTCTCCGATCTACTGAATTAATAGTTGGTCTATCATTTAAATTAACAATTTGTCCCTCTACTGAATCTATCCTACAGATAGTTTTTAAATTTGTATATTTTGTACATAATTTATTTTGACCTCCAATAACGATACTACAAAGTAACTCCTTGACCGTAGTTGCGATATTATCACTAAACGTACGTGGCGAAGTCTGGTTTGTCGTGTTAAAATCCCTTGCTGTGTGCCGTGTCGTGATGTTAAAATTCATTTAGAAGGACATTCTTATTATTTTGTAAGTACTCATTTCTTGAAACACACGTTCAGCATCTGAAAATTATAGAAAAATAAATTATTTAGACGGTTAAACTAAGTGGTCTTTTTTCACATTCGAAAGGTGTAAGCACCACCTCCCATGTACACGGCGAGCGTTAGCCGAGGACCACTGCACCGGGCCGGTTCCCGGCGTAGCGCTTGCGCTTGGTGGTGTAGGTCGGTGAACGAGTAGCCTATCCGATAGACGTCGGGCTAAATGGCAAGTGCACTAATCGCGTTTGGGAGACTGACATCGGACATCGGCGAGGGCGTCAGCCCGAGCGCCTATCATCACTGGTCAACTTATCATTATTCATATATGTGTATCGTATGTGTGACGAGCGTATTCTCATGGATTGTTGTTGTTGTTTTTTGTTGTAATGGCAATCAGTCAAGACCTGACTAGTATTATCATAAGACTAGCCTTATTTGGTGATCGATCATTTTGATTCAACCAATCAAATATCATCTCCGCGTTCCCCATCGCTCATTGGCCTATTTTGGTCCATGCTACATAAATATTCATGAAAGAGCTTTGCAGGGGGTTCGTAGATTTTCTACGAACGAAACATGGTACATAAAAGAAAATAAAACTTTTCGCGTTCACCAGTGATGATAGGCGCTCGGCCTGAAGCCCGCGCTGATGTACACTCTTCATATAAACGCGATTAGATTACTTGTAAAGCCCGACGCATATCGGATAGGCTAGTGAACGAGCGGCTAGCTTACTGAGTGAGAAGAGTATTACAGAAGAGAAAGAAAAGAACAAAGTAAGAAGAGAGCTTGGGTATCTTTAAGCTTTTTATCATAATATTAGAACGAGGTAATCTTTGTATGTGTTTATGCTTAATGGAGAAAACTTGTGTGGCACATATAAAGTTGTATTTTCTTGAATGTTGAACCCTTTGTCATTTTGTGTTGTGGTCTTCAAGTTGGACATTCAGTGTAAGTTTGGTTTGAATCTGTGAAAATTTATTTTCTCTTATTACTAGAGCTCAAGATTATCGTGAGAAGAAAACATTTAAATTGTTTAAAAATAATCTAAATGTTTTTAGAATGAGTTATTTTATCAACGATGGTCTGCACATAATCATTCATTGATACATTAGGTCTAGATTGATTAGGAATAGCATTTTTACATCTTCTTTCTTCTCTGCAGGAGTTTTAACCTGACGATGGCAGCTAGCAAACCACCTGGCTTTTCGAGAAAAGAACCATGAGTGCCTTGACACTCCGACATCATCATCAACAGCACCTTTAGCTGTGGAAGACACTTCCTTTGTCAAGACAGTGCTCAAGCCCAAGAGCCGACGACTTCTTGGGGTGTCTTGAAGAATGTCATTGGCCTAAGGTGTCTATCATACTGAGTATGGTGAAGGGTTTGGACTGGTTCAGGAATAAGTGGATGCTGGTGAAAGAGATCATGGCTCGCAACCCGGAACTCCTGAGTCTCTTCTTCGCCCTTGTTCTCTCTGGTATCGTCTCCCACTTGGACAATCCCAAAGGGTAGGTTCCTTTTTTCTTCTAGAAACATGACTTAGGAATGGTTTAATGGCAGCCATTAATAATGTTCTAAAAACATAAAAGATATAAAAATGTGCCAATCTCTTGCCTCATTCAAACGTAAATACAAACAACATCTAATGAAAGAATTTCCATCTTATGTTTAATTTAGCCTGTACATACTTGTTTATTTAATACCTACTCTTTCTTTTCTCTTTACTTAGTATAATTATCTGCGGCCATTGGAGCCCTTCTTTGAAAGGCCAATGGCCTCTGCTGGCTCCTCCATATTCTTTGTATTGTTTATATATTTGCTTATATGTATAATGTATTGTTGAATGTATTTTTTACGAGAATTGGAAATAATTGAAATGAAATAAAATGACCATTCACTGAATGAAATCATCTTCATTAGAGAACCTGTTTACAGAATGTAGTAAGGTCATTTTCTTTCAGTCCCCAATGAAGCCAATTTCAGGTAACTCTATTGCATGCTGTTCATCATTTTATCCATGAGATCATATTGGCCTACAATGATTTTGTCGTACACCTTCTTGATAGATTTAGCTACATTTCAACAGAAACTGTGTGTACAATTTTGTTTTTCTTAGCTCAAAAGTTAAGTGTTACTTTTCATACCTTTTCAAAGGTCAATTCTAGTCTTAAAGTTGACTTTCTAATGATCAATATTGTAATGATTCACAAAGTCCATGTCCATTTTTTAAACAGGAGCAAGGCAACACCCTATGTCATACCAATCCCTCCCAAGATATTTGACCATGAATCCCCCGTCATTGAGTTCACTACTGGAGACATGACGGCTGTCAGGAATGTGATAGCATCAACCGGAGCCGAAGTGTGGATCATCATGTACTATGCACACTGGGACGCCTACTCGCTGGAGACGGCCAAGGAGTTTGAAAGGACCGCCGAGAAGATGTCCAATCAGGTGAGTCTCACAAGGATGTAGGTCTTTGTATGTACACTCTAACCTGTCTTAGCAGCCACCTCTATATAAAGGCCACCTGTCTATAGTGGTCAGCTAACTACATTACCTTCCTCTAGAAGGAACTTCTGTTGAGAAAACCTGTCTACAGTGGCCACTTTTTGTGTTTCTTTTGGGTGGCCTCAAGAGACAGGTGTGAATGTACTTTGGTAGAGGGTAGTTCTGGTAATAAAATCATTTTGGACTGACATTTTTTGTTTGATTCATGTGTATTCAAAAAGGCAGTGAGCAGATAATTTTTAAAGCTAATTTGAATCTTTCATTCTGTAAAATTGACACAACCAAACATTATATTGTTTCACGAAACTACAGTGACTCTGGGTTGCACAGGCAATGTGATAAAACATGACAGATGCATATCATAAATGTAGCACAAATCTGTATTAAAGGCCATCTGTACTAGTTCGGCTAGAAAGGATTAGACCACTCAGCAAGGTCACTGACAGGTGGCTACATGTATCTCATCAACTCAGCTCTCAATTAACATAATAAAAAGAGGATCATGTGGGGACCAACAGGCACCGATTGTTGAAATTTCTATATAGAGGGAGCAAGTAGCTACAAGTAGTACAGTGGGGCTTTAATAGTCACTGGGCATCACATTGCTATATCATGAGCTATATAAAGAATTGTTTTCCATTCCTCCTCTTCCTGCAGGTGCTGTTCATGGCAGTGAACTGCTGGTACCCCTACGGAGCCTGCAGGCACAAGGTGACCGTCCCTTACTTCCCTATCCTTTTCACCCATCGAGACAGCCGAGAGGGCATCCAGTACACTGGTCTCCAGAGGGCGCCAGAGATGGTTGACCATCTGAAGAGGGTCTGCTCCCCCTTGAAGGTGGTCCAGGACCTGGAGTCTTTGAGGCTGCTCCGAGCACAGCATGATGTGAGTGACGTGGGAAGATTGGTTCTGGAAAGCATTTGTTGTTATAGTTGTGAGAGATAGTAGACTACAACAACAAATACTATTACTACTACTTCTACTACTGCGAAGACCTATACTACTACTAATGATGCTGAAAATAATGATGATGATGATGATGATGATAATGCTAGTGATGTACCATTTACACCTGGGTGGAGAGTGGTGAATGTGGATTAACGTGTTGCCAAAGGATGTTATTGCTGAGTTAGTGTTGAGAGTCAATGAGTTAATGAGCACACACATCCAGAGG
The DNA here is from genome assembly GCA_035222895.1 of Strongylocentrotus droebachiensis. Lineage (NCBI taxonomy): Eukaryota > Metazoa > Echinodermata > Echinoidea > Camarodonta > Strongylocentrotidae > Strongylocentrotus > Strongylocentrotus droebachiensis. The sequence continues at coordinate 55,900 of JAVYIG010010144.1, forward strand.
CATGTAAGGACGACTTACATCCTGGATTGTTATACCCAGACAGCCTCACTTGCAAACTGCTACCAAGGAATCTTATACTTGACAATCCCTGACAATGACCCCCTAATAACATACCTGCCTGACAACTACAATGACTGACAACTTTTTGACTGAAAACTACAATGGGGACAGTGAAGTATGAGGATGGTAGTTTTGGTAGTTACATAAAATTGCAAGTAAATAAAAGTAAAAGCCATGAAAGCCTCATATGCACACTAACCACATAGTTTATATGTTGAAAAGAATATCACGCCCATCAGTTAAAAATAACACTTTCATTCATGCATGCCAGTTAATATTATTTTTGATCCTCATGGACAGTTTTCCTCTCTGATTCTTTCAGGCTGTAGCACTTGCCTATTTCAGCTTCGAGGGCACACTTGCACCCCAGGGCCTAGCCTCCTACCAGTGGGCCGCTATGCAGCACCTAGAAAAAGACCCTGTCCAACCCACACCCTTTGCCATCATAACAAACAAACAGCTGGCACGCACTCTAGGCCTCACCAATTCCATGAACATCACTCTGCTCAGAAACTTCAATGTATCTTTGGTAAGTCAGTTGGATGTCGTGATATTGTAACATATTACAATGAAACCTGCTCTAGCAATTGCGTGTACAAAAAGGCACATGTCTACAGGTTTGTTCACATATGTCGCATTAACACTCTTCTTCTCTTCTCCATACCATATTCCTCTTTTAGTTCAGGGTCACAGTTTTGATTAATTTAGTTTAAAATGTTCAAAAGGTCTAAATGAATCAGCTTTTCCTGCTCAAATTATGTATGGTATCTCCCGCACAATTATGTAGAAATGATAGATGAGAAATGAAGAAGAAAAAAAAGATAAAGAAATAAAACAAGCCACGTCGACAATGCTCATACTATGCACTTCTATACTTTTGCCAAGGCGAGTTATAATGTCATGGAATTTTTCTTTTGGCAAGTTTTTGTAAATTTCTCAGTGTTTTGCCTGAACAACCAAAGTACTGCATGCTTAACACTTTACTCCTAGAAGCCAATTTCACATGAAGTTGTATTCTCTTACCAGACCTCAGGAATAACTACAGTCAAACCTGCTTTAGTGACCACCTGTCTACAAAGAACTCATTTTTTGTTTCCCTTTAAAATGGTTTCTCATTGAAACATGTACTGAAAGAACCTGTACTTAAAGACCACCTGCCTATAAAGAACACTTTCTTGTCTCCCTAGGGTGGTCTTTATAGATAGGTTTCACTGTATAATGTAATGTAACTGATTCAATTCGTCTACTTCATGCATTCATTCAATTCCTTTTTGATTATTTCTACCATATGGCTGTTATGAGGCCATATGATCAATATGATCGATGGATCCATAGTAAAGTCACTGATTAACAAGTCTTTTAAACAGGTGTAGCAAATCAGTTATTCAATGCATCTGGATTAGGTATTTGTTTTTTCCACACTTCCATAGTTTAAAATGATAAACATTTATATTAAGGAGCTGCCAATTTGTATGGAAAAATAGTGATTATAATTTTCATTTTGATTTGCCAATTTAGAGACTTTTTAATGATTAACTTCAATCAAAGCGCTCTTATTGATGAAGGACACAATGTGTTGCAACATAAATGGACTGAAAATGGACTTTCTGATCATGAACAACATAAAGTCGGAGCATTCTGACTGAAAAGATAAAAATAAAGTGTACCGGGGTAACTAAAAGGTATCCCTTTATAGATGTAACAAGTTCTGGTTGATTCTATATGTACTTATTATCACATGAAATCCAAACTTCTTTAGCCTTTGAAGTATTGAATAATTCTGCACACTTTTAGTTTGATATTGATTTGATTCTGTGTTTCTCTATTTACTTTTCCAGTATTACCCTTCCTCTAGAGAGTTCAAAGCAAAGCCTATTGTTGAGTTTGTGACTGCTCATAGAGAATCGGTAAGTATGAATCAGCCGAGCTGATATTTATTGTTATAGTAATCTTTTCCTTTTAGAACAGTGATAGTATTTTTAAAGTGCTAATCACTGTATCAGATGGTATAGAAAATGTAAATACATTATGGCCAATGAACCTCAAATAAAATAGAAAGTCTTTAACTCTTTATATGCCACATGCTTAATCTCACTGTGCCACATTGTATTTATCATGGCATAGATATACCTAAGGCTTCAAGATTATTTAACTGTTTCTTGCAAGATTATTCTATGCTGGTGTTAAAATGATTGTCATTGAGCTAATCAAGACCAGGGGATGTTTCACAAACTTGTCATCAGTGACAAATGACAGTTGTTGTTATAAGCTACTGAAATCCTTGCTTCTGATTGGTTATCAGCAGATTTGTCACTGATATTTGTCATTTGTCATTGAAAAAAGGCTTTGTGAAACGGGTCCCTGAATGGATAATTTTGCGAACCCATTGTGTTGCACATTTATAGCAATCTTTCCAATAATTGGTGCACATTGTTTTGAGTAAAATTGTATGTGTGGTTAAAGGAGTAACTGCAGAGAGTTGAAGAAAGCAACCACAGTGTTAAATCCCATGTAGTTTGTATAAGGTACAAAGAGACCTTTTCCTCAGATATCTATGATTTTTCATTGATAAACAACAAGACACTATCATTTTGATGATGCTATGACTTTTTATCTTTGATTAAAATGTGGAACAGGGAACGTGCAATGAATACCTGTGAAACCTATAGAGAGCTGGATGTACATGATTCATGCAATTTCTGAGAGTTTAGAGTTCTGCAGGCTGTGAGGAAGACAGTTTTAACGCCCCACTGTACTACTTTTAGCTACTTGCGCCCTCTATATAGCAAACAATGCGTAATCGGTGCCTGTTGGTCCCCCATGATCCCCTTTTTCTTATGTTAACCAAGTGCTAATTTGATGAGATAACCACCTGTTAGTAACCTTGCAGGGAGGTCTAATCCCCTAGTGCAGGCAGGCTTTAAGTGATAATATCAATCTGGCATTCCTTTGGGAAAATGTATACAAAGCAATTCAGAAATTGTCAGCGGAACATCAAAATATCTTGCACATTTATCAGTTGAGAAATTATGAGACCATATTCGATATGTTGCATTTCCATCTCCCATTAACCATCAGAGCAAGTTATTAACTTTCACAATTTTTTGCTTCTTCAATGTCTTGATGCCATTTTTTAGATGGTGCAATGGATCGCCTCTCCTGGTCTGAAGAGTACCATCTTGTCTTCCCACATCTTCACCAGACCGACCATCATCGTATTCACCCCGCACCAGCATGATCAAGTGTTTGCCAATTACTTTATGATGGTAAGAATGAAAGGGACAAATCATTAGGTGCCAGCAAGAGGGCTGTCAGAGCTATGTGTCGTCAATAGCAGTCACCTTTTCCTCTTTTTATTGAAAAATATATTCTCCCAAATTGCAGAATTGTATCACAATTTGTACACTTGATTGAATATGTACTATATTAGTTTGGATACTTATGGAAAATATTTTTAAAATTTGTCTGCGTTTATAATGTATGAGACAATGTACTATGTTTATACTGTAAGAACAATTATGTTCCTAGTTATCATTTTGTATAATTATGAAAATCTGAATAAAGGTAAAAAAGCTTTAAGAAAAAAGTAAGGGCTTTCTTGCAGGCAGCCAACGAACTGCAGGATACCCCATCTTGCAAGTAAGGCGAGGCGTCAAAAATATCGAGACCAGCAGGCTGACCCTATTTAAAAAAAGACCTAACCTTAACCTTGTCCATAACCATAACCTTATCCATAACCATAACCCTAATCGTAATCGTAATCCTAATCATAACCCTAATTATAGCCCTAGTCCTACTCTAACCCTTTCTGACTCTATTCCTATCCCCATCCCTAACCCTAAGAGTTAGGGCAGTAGATTATATATATGATGTAGCTGTGGTATATAAATCAATCATATCATTATTATGAGAAGGTGATGAATGATACATTAATTTATTCTTGTACCCATACAGTTACGCGAAGCTACCTTGGAGTACTACAACTGTGCCAACAGCTCCTACATCCTCACACTGCAGAAGGTCATCAGGGAGGAGCGGAAAAGATATGCCTCTCAACCTGCAGACTCTTCTTGTGCACCCACACCCAATGAAGAGTGCATGGATGATGCTTCATCCAGAGAAAGCGACTGTTGTCAGACCCTCGCCTCCAGAGGGCGGATCGAGTCCATCTCGCGAGCCAGGGGCAACGTTTGCGAGATCTGCGAGACGTTCAGCCAGCCTCTTCAGCCGTCCAGCGACCCCTGTACCTACCTGACGTTAAGTTCGGGCTCGTCGTTGCTTCTGGACGTCACCAACGGCGTGACTGCTTCGAGCAACGCCTGCCTGTACCTGAGCAACTTCTACAGCCCCTTCAGCCACTATCGCCTCTGCTGCCAGGATGTTGACCTCCTGAACTGTGACCTTTGCTCCACATTCCACTCTTCGGTGCACAAACATTCCCTTCCTAGTGGATCAATGCATTCTCACGGCACCAGAACTTTTGAAAGTCACCTTGCTCCTGAGCATAAAGTGTGCGATTGCTCCAAAAAATATCAACGTCTTTCAGGGGATCCTCTTGAGTCCTTCACTGTTGTTGACTCCAAAACTGCATCCTCAGAAGATGATAATAAACAATCCTGTCACACAAAATCTTCCAGGACTACAGTATATAATAATCAGGGAAATGATTTTGATGCTACTTCAGAAAGTCTTCAGAAAAAATTTGAACATCTTGGATGCAGAACAAATAGAACGTTAGTTTTCCGTGCAATGAGGTCTGAATATTTTTGGCAGATGGCAGATCGGCTAGGAATTAAACCGCGATCTCAACATAAAAATTCAAGTGTTGGGGTAGCCATCATAGATATACAGGTATGTTGGACTGTCCTGTGTGAATGTTCTCTTGCAGGTGGCTTACATGTGGTCTCCTACATGTATGTGCAAATTTGACAAGTGACTTTCAGTTAGTATCATACTGGATGATTTGATTTACAATGAGTTTATATCATCTTGTCTAAATCCTGAACTGGTGCAAGCAACCACTACTCTGCATATTCATTTAACAGGTTTCAAACTTAGCTTTGGTATGATATTCAGAACACAGCCCCAGGTAATAATGTGGCTGTCCTGTAAGCAGTAGATAGCAATTGTAATCCTGCTATTTTTAAGGAATATGTTATCACTTATGAGTTGATGTTTATTTCATGCAATCTTTAGGACAGGAAGAACTTTCAAGTAACATAAATTGACAATGATAATCATCAGAAGTGGATACAGGATTTTGCAAAAAAAAAGGGGGGGGGGGTGGCCTATTTATATTTATAACAAAACTGATATGCAAGAAAGAAAATGGGGGTTAGCACATTTTTAGGTGCCAATTCACTCAGAAATATCTATGACACCCCCCTCAAAACAATTGAAAAGAAAAGGAGTATCACATCTTAAATGTCCCTTTTAGAGTCTAAACTTGGAAAGGAGACAAAAAAAAACACAACTAAAGGGGAGGGGGCGTATTTTCTAATGTTTAATTGAGGAAGTTGAGGTATACAACTTGGGTTTGAAAAGGTGATGGTAATGGCTCGTAGTGCCCCTCCCCCCGCCCCTGTCTTGCAGTGAAAATTGTGTTATATCAACCTTATTACCTCCGCAGAGTGAAACCCACCACATCCTTCCATTGGATGAATCAGGATTATCCCTACCACTCCTGAAGCAGTTCATCGTCAACTACACCGAGTCTCTCCTTCCCAGACACAGACATTCTACCTCCCCGCCCAGTACTTCAACGTCCAACTCAAGGTGCACCAAGGCATCAGACAGTATATGCATCACAGAGGTTGCAGACGATACGTATGAAGATATGGTACTAAATACTGCCAAGGTAATGGATGTTTCCCTTGCGTTTTTATATATACTTCTGTTGTTTTTTATGGATGGGCATTTGCGTGTGTGATCTGTCGGTGTTGGGATTTGCTCAAGTCAAAATCTCACATGAAAGAAAAATTGCTTTTAATCTGAAAGATCAAATCATGAATAAGAAAATTCATAATCATACTCTATAATAGATCCTCTAAAATGTCAAATCATACATGTACTGCATGGAATAGAACTGTATTGTTACATGCTAGAAAATGTATGAAATTATAAATCACTGTCAAGGGCTGTTTAAATTGAGAAATTATGGGGGTCTGTAGTGAAATTTTGGAGTGTGATTGAGCCGTGAATATCGTTTTCCTGTTAGTGTCACTAGGATTTAGTGTCATAACCAGGCCCTTACATTATGAGCTAACAAGTTAAATTGATCTGATTTTCACAGGATGTCTTGCTGCTGTACTACGCCCCTTGGTGTGGAGCCTGCCTAAGAATCCAACACCTCTACCTTCAACTTGCCTCCCTCTTCAAGTCACATGACAGCCTACGGATCGCCAGAATCAACGGTGACCTCAACGACCTTCACTGGCACCTCCTGACCCCAGTGTATCCCACAATCCTCTTCTTTCCTGGCCACAATAAAGCGAGGAGTGTCAGGTTTCCCGAAGAAAGTGCAATCACGCTTCCAAATCTAGTTGATTTTGTGTTGAAGCATAGTAGGTAGAGCTATTTTAATATATGGGTGAACTGTTAGCATTTTAAGCAATATACAGCATTCTTTTAAGGGCATTCTTTTATCTCTTTTCTTGAGATACAGTAATTAAGAGTTATCCAAATAGAGATAATCATTGAAAAGTCTGTCACTGTCATCTCTTTTGTTTAGTTTTTATTAAAGGTACTATGTCCCTTTTGCAGCCAACCTCAAATTCTGTAGAACTTTGCAGGAATTATGAATATGTCATGTATGTCCAATCTGTGAAATTTAAACGTTAACAGTGTCCTCATATTCAAATTATGCAAGGAAACCCGTTTACTTGCTAGACTTCACTCTCGGACAATATTGAGTGACTGACTGGCTTTTTTCTTCTTTGGTAATAACATACATGAAAAGAGTTGTAAAGGGTACATGAGCATTTGTCTACATCAATAACCCACTTCTTGTGATGGCCAAGATTAAACTGATTGAATCTTTGCGCAGCATAAAACGTATGACCATTCGGTACAATTGTCTGAAAATCAAGACTATTACTTTTGGGCTCTATAGCCCTAAAGTCGATTTGACAACTAATAGTCATTATTTTCCCACTTGAAGACATTTTCAAGCCCCACCTTTTTTAGGGAAGTTCTAAATAAGTATTATCTTTCAAATGCAGTTGGAATTTAACTTTTTCATTGTTTTGGCCTGCAAATGGGACATAGTACCTTTAAATAATAAAGATGTAAGTAACCTTGGATTATGATAAACTTGGGAATTCCTCTGTATCATTGATTTGTGATGCTGCATGTACAAACTATTATTTTAGGAAAAATAGATATTTGTTTCATTCCATCAAATTATTTCCTTTTTTCCCCTTTTCTGAGACCTCTACTGATGAAGATTTATTTTGGTTGGGAAATTATAAGGCTGACAAGTAATTCTATGTGCAAATTACAGTAAATTGACAGAGGCAGTTTTTAGTATAATGACTTATTAAAGAATGTCCCTCGGAGCTTGTGATCAGTAATAAATTACCTATGCTAAGAAACACTGTACAAATATATATTTTCTGTAAAGATACATGGTATCTTTCTGAATCCATATACCATGCCTTCTGATATAGCTAAATAATAATAATAATTTGCAAACATTGTCATTTCAAATCTTGAATTTTTTTGCCATGTTGAGATGAAACTTTGCCAAAAGCTGTTTTGTTGACCAGTCTGCACCTTTATTAATTGAAGACAAGTTGACAGAGTTAGAGTTTTTCTGTGACAGACTAGTTGTCATTCCTTTCCCCCCAAATGTAGCCCCTTTCCCCTAAATGTACGGTTTCATCATATATCTGACAATATTGATATTTGATTGTAGCTGCTCAAATAAATTATGCCTTATGCCAAACTTTGTGACCTAATGAAACTGATTGATCTAAAGCATAAATGTTCTGTTGTTCATTCTATATTTATAAACAGTCTATATTATTTGGTGACAGATTATAAAGTTAGCCACATTTTAGATACAGACATTGTTTATTTGTTGGGTATAGTATGTATACATATCCACTTCTGTAAATTGAGATCTTACTGCATAATAATTGTACTTCTGTTTAGCCTTAACCCTTATGATAATACAAATCTAAAATGATTTGTTTTTGTATTCGTAGCATCTCTGCAATGGAAATGAGAGAAAAATTTCTTTGCATGGCTTTAAAGTGTAAAGGAAATGTGAATGTTTTGCAATCAAAGTTGTGAACAACCCCACACTTGCTTAAATATCAATGTGTGCCTTGCAAAAAAGGTGTTAGTGGAAGCTGTTGAAGGTTGTACACTTTCATTGACAATGTGAACATCTAAAATCCCACTTTACACAACAATTTTCAATCTGTACACCGTCTAAATGTTAACAGTAATAACTTATCAGTTCTATGTTTAATTCATCCTTTCACTAAAAACTAAGAAAAGTAGAAATATGTGCTTTTGCCCTTCTGCCGGGCACACAATGATGTATGATTTAGTACTAAGACCAAGTTGTATGTCATATCGTCCCTATTTTCACGAAGTGACGGTAGTGAGGAAAATCGTAACGCAAAGTGAATGCAATTTTTTTTCACTACCGTCACTTCGTGAAAACAGCGACGATATTGTCCGTTTGGAGCCAGGAGGGTGTTAAATCCCATACTTTATCACAGAGTTAATGCCCATTTGGCTCCATACAGGCAAAATTATTTTTGTAATTAACCAGCCTTTTGAAAGAAATCAAGATCTGTATGTATATATTTGTATGTCTTGTTTTTTGATTATTTTTTTGTTGTTGAATTTTCTCAAAGGGATTAAAGATATGATTCTTTTTGAATATATATATTTTTCTTGCCAGCTTAATTCTAAATAGGTCAATGAATTGAGGCTAATGAAATTGTTTATTATCATGACATCATGCTCTTAGACCATACAGATACATCAAGAAATGCAAATTTTCTCTCATTTGATAATTGTGGCCAACACTTTCTAAAACTAGAGAATAATTGTTGATGATAGTTGAACGAGATAGTTCAATCAAAGCCCAGGCATATGCTTTCACGTACACTGTGATTGACTACAAAATGCACACTTGCTTCTGTTGTTTCTGTGGAGAATCACCATTCCTCTTCTAACTTTAAAACTAGCATGAAATAACCATGTCATGTTTGAAAATATATGTTGAAGTATCAGTTAAGTAGGTGATGGGAAAGAAGGTTATACATATGCATAAGTAATTGTATGGAATTCTTTTGAACTTACTCTTGGAGAGTAATCATTGTGTCTATAATTTCAGGGTTGTATGACACCCTGGCCCCATTTCACAAAACTTTTCATCAGTGACAAGTGACAGTTTTTGTTATAAGCTAGTGAAATCCTTGCCTCTGATTGGTTATTAGCAGATTTGTCACTGATTTTTGTCATATGTCATTGCAAAAAGGCTTTGTGAAACGAGTGCCTGCTCTGGCAACAATTGCTCTGCAGTCAGTATCATCCAATAACCAAATTCTGAACTTCAGCCCTGGACCAAATACTAGAAATATCACTAACCTCAAAATAAGTGCAACCATAACCCTAACGCTATATATTTTATGAAATAAAGACTGGAGCAATTGTTGCCAGAGCAAATATTGGGGAACCGATTTTAGAAATATTCATACCAAGATGTGCATAGAATTTCTTTAAATTTTGATTGATTATATTCCCTTGCTAGATGTTCATCCGTCTTAAAACTTTCAGGCTACATTGTAATTTTAAGAAATAATATGGACCAATTCATCTCTAGGACTGTCAAAATATAAATTGAAACTGTTAAGAGTAGTATATGATGGGAAAGATTTGAAATGAGGAGTAATTAAGGTTTGTTTGACATAGTTTAGTTCGTAGGAAGGTCCAAGACCTCATTGTCAGATATTTGTGTTGCTAGGAAACAATCTTAGGAAGTATTTTTCTTCATCACATATATATATTTATATATTGTTGTCATTAAAGTATATTGTCAGAGTAGGTTTTTACTTCTCTCGGATCATGATATTTTCATGTAAATGTTATTTCAATCATGCTATTATAATTGAAAGGAGAATTTACAATACCGGTATATAACTATTTCTGATAAGAATTTGCTTGCCCCTTTACATCCCACCCTCGTCACACACTTCAAAAGCAGAATATAATTTGTCAGGAACCATTAAGTCCATTAAGGAAAATGATGAATTTCTGGAAGTACTCAAAAAGCATTTTGCTGCAAATGCATTCCTTTATTTTCCAAGTGCATTTCACAATACCACATTTTGACAAATCACCCATTTCTTTTTTTGGGACAAATGTAATATTTTACCCATTTTTTTCTGATATATTGTTTCATTGCTCATCTTGTATTGTTTGCTTGATATCACAACGATTGTATTATTTACTACATTTAATAGTTCTCGGTAGTTTACATTGATTTCTAGTCTTAGTCATATCAACTGATATGAATTAATTTTAATGTATTGCAAACCTTTATGATATGGGGTTTAGAACTGATTGCATTGCCTATTTCGTAATAAACATGCATGACTTTGTATAATAATCATAGACCTTGGGGGTGTTTCACAAAGAGACCTAAGTTGAACTTATCTCTAAGTTGGACTTGACAATTATGGAAAGCCTTTAGCATCTATGAAAATATTTTGTAAAAGTTATATAAAATGTTGATTCAAATCATTCATATCTTCGTACTTGGTATAATAATCATAGACCTTGGGGGTGTTTCCCAAAGAGACCTAAGTTAAACTTATCTCTAAGTTGGACTTGACAATTACCCGGTATGGAAAGCCTTTAGCATCTATGAAAATATTTTGTAAAAGTTATATAAAATGTTGATTCAAATCATTCATATCTTCTAATATCAAGGAGATGTCATGTTCTTGATGTGGAATTCATACAAAATCTATAATACTTGAATTTTCGCTTTTAAATATATTTTATTTTAAGACTACAAATGGCTCTCCATAATGTTTTAAGTCCAACTTAGAGTTAAGTTTGACTTAGTATTTTTGTGAAACACCCCCCTAGATAGTTATTTTGATGATTACCAATCAAGATACATGTCTAGTAATTCATGACGACCCAGTGGTGTCTAGTATCCCACTGCTGCCACCATGATGAGTTTGAGGGTCTCAGTAATGGTAGATAACTCGGGATAATAGAGAGTCGGCAGACTGGTTTTTTTATGGTAGACATGTAATTTATTCAACTATCATGGATACCGGATATTCGAAAATATCGCATATCGTAATGGACCAGAGTAATTTATTATGCATCATTAAGAGGGTGTTAGAATGTATTGACAAATTATGAATTTTATATATAAAAGAGAAGACTGAATAAATATATGAACATTGCATTTTGTGGCAAAGTTATGGTTTTATTTTCTTGTAGTCAGTGTATAGTATCAGATATTTACTCTTATTATGCCGTGGCGGTGTTGATCATTTGATAGCTTACAATACATTTATGCCCATACTAAGTACAGAGTTTTAGTATATTCATGCTTTTTTATATTTCTAAAGCAAAAAGGAACAGGATTAAAAGAACGTTCGGCTGTCAAAGAATGTATGATATGATTATTCAAATGTTTAATATACAATCAAAATACTTCTGAATCATGTAGAAGTTCAATACATTTAAACAAACTCAAATGTCTTAAACTTTCATATAATCTAAAATGGGCTTTAACACAATATACATATGGTTTATATTAAATCCTATATTCTTGCAAACATCTAGTCACAATAACTCAACACTCCTAATTTTCATAATTGTACATATGTTAGAAAGAGAACTATACATACTTCCTTTTTTCAGTATTTTAGTGTGCTTATAACCTGGATTGGTAGCACTCCACTAATATATCTTCATGTTGAGTGTTGTCAAGAATGCAGAATTATTTTCTTTATCTTTTGTCAGACTCTAGTTTTGCTTTCATGCTGATAGGCATTTCTGGTGGTGGGGGGCGGGGCATGAGGAAGTAGATCTTGAAGGAATCGTAGATAAACCACTGCAGTGCGGTCAGGGTACCTATCATGGCAACTCTCGGTACAAACCCTTTCCAAAGGCCAGCCATGCCAAGAGATCGGGCTGCTTGGACCATGGTACTTCCTGCATCCTGGTTCAGCTTAGACACAATGGAATCTGCAGGATGGGACACCAGGACACAGAAGACTCCGGCTATGTAGCCTCCAACGAAGGTCACCACTAGTTGCTGAGGCTTGCTGCAATCGTCGCGAGGCTTGGACAGGACGTACTTATAAAGGGCTTCCACAGTGCGCTCAAAGCAGGCGAACTTCATCATGGTGTAAGGGATTTGGCGGAACCAGAGCGGTGGCAGACCTTTGTAGAAGCTATGGAAGCCTTCCTGGGCCCACATCTTTGGCATCGCTTCTCTCAGGGTCTTTGCAAAGCCTGGTTGTGTCTGCATCCTCACCTTGGCAGCTTCCATTGGACTCAGGGCGATGTCTGCAAAGAACTCTGCACTGGCACTTGCAGCTAGGTAGACGGAGGTGCGATACTTGTAAGACCACTCCTCTCCCAGGATGGCACAGTATTTGATCTTGAAGAACTCGTACAGCCCAAACTTGTGCATGCCCTGGAGAGAGTAGCCAATTGCTGTTGGTGCCCAGCCAATCCCGAGACCTCGGATGCCATCATTAGCAACGGTCACCCTGAACCCGTTTAAGGTATTCTTGTACGTTGCAGGATCAACCTGTATCCTGCACTTGACAACATCCAGTGGTACCATCCCAGTGTGGGTGATTCCACAGCTCATTATTCCTGCCAGTCCACACATGGCAAGGTACTTGTTTGATCCAAACTGTATTCCTGACTGGAGAGCATCTGTGGAAGCTGCAAGAAGCCGTCTTGGGTACAGGTCTCCATTTGTTCTAGATCTGCAGGTGTACTTCCTTTTCACTTTAGGTTCCTGCAGACTTTCCTCTGCGGTTGGAGGATCAATACTCTTGATATGGTCACCCATGGTGCTCTTAACTTCCTGGATTTAAATGTACAACTAGTGAAGAGGACCAGTTTAAAGAATAAGTGTTTTTTCGTTCGTCAGTATATCTTCAAAAGTTATATTCAGCAGGATGGTATCACGCATGTCGCTATCTAACTGTAAAAAAGGCTTGGAACTTTCAACAAATCCTATTCAAAATGTCAAAGATATAGAACACAGCGTTGTCGTCCCAAAGCGATCCTGTAATACTTTAGTCTATATAGATAAAACATTTGCTGTGTTAATTGAAACTCCTCTTATGGCTCTAGTGTGATAATAATTACTAGCGCAACGCTAGTCGATCAATGTCACTCAGTACAGCGGTATAGGCATATCTCGGCATTTTGTTGATATAACATGCCCTTTGAAATCTGTCTTATTTGGTTTTGCGACTAGATGTTTGAACTATAAACTAAAATCACTGAATTATTGTGTCGGTTAAATCTTGAACTTGAAAATCAGTTGACCATCACAATATTACGTACCGCACATCCGAATTTATCTCGAGTCCCGTATACACGTACGTGATTCTCAAATATATATATTCCAGAGCTGTGGAATATATGAGTTCGACTGTCCGAGTTGTGGGATGCTCGAAGTGTGTGTACTGTAGTGTATGAGTTATGATATTGAAAGCTCCGAAACCTCAAATGTAAACAATTGCGGTCAACACTTGACCTCAGGTCACCTGATGCTCTTTGATTTGCTCGATCCGGGCTCGATCCGTCCGTAATATATCGGATATACCATAATCCTTAGACATGACGTGTAATATTATGTACATTGTATGATCTATATGTAACCAACCATGCATGACATGGTATACTTCCATGCATTGTTGATCTAAATTTTTCTTTTTTTAAATGCGGGAAATATGATTCAGAGTGGCTGTGCATGTTTATTAATTAGGTTCACTTTAGAGGCATGTCTGTTGCTATTAATGATAGGCCTATATAGGCTACAACATTTAGTTATTTACAACAGAAAAAGAAGCAAACGAACAAAGAAAACACACAAAAGCCCGGCACAAAAGAATCCAACAAAATATTACTATTGTTAGGTTTTCAACGGAATGTCGCCCCTAAACTAATTGCTGTAAATCCAAGGTGTAAATGCATTTCTTTCGATAGAAATACTCTATTCATCTTTTTTAGTAGGCCCGTTTTAGTCGCCAGACTAAAAGTTCTTTCGAAGAAGACATATAAGACCTATAAACATCCCCGGTAAACATCGCGGCCGCTCATTTTGTACTCCTCATCATTATCATAATTCAGATTTCGAGTTCATATAAAAATTGTATATTTTATTGAATCAAAACAGAATCTTAATACTTGAAAATAATTGGAGAGTCGATCATTACAAATCATTCAATGGTAACACAATAAAGGACAAATGAATATCAGAACGTTGAAAAGTAACATATATTATATATTTCAAACATCTGAGGAATATGAAAATGAGTTGCAACATTGTTATTGGTATTCGGAACCTCATAGAGACAACAATGTAAGAGCTCAAATCTTAACAAAAAGTGGAGGAATTTGTTACGAAATATTTAAGGAGAAGAAACTAATATGTTGGGAATTTATCTTTAATAGTCATAACCAGACGCGGATCCACGGGGGGGGGGGCCCGACGGGCCCGGCCCCCCCCCCCCCTGTTTTTTTTTTTTTTTTTTTTTTTTTTTTTTGTAATAAAAAAAAAAAAAAAAAAAAGTTTTCGGGGTCAAATACCTAAAAAAAATTTATGCATAACTACGCCCCCCCCCCACTGAGCGAGATATCGGTAGGCTCGATTTCCACATTTTCGGGGTCATATACCCCCCCCCCCCCAAAAAAAAAAGTGATGCTCCACTACCCCCCCCCCCCCTCCCCCCCCCCCCACTGAGCGAGATATCGGTAGGCTCGATTTCCACATTTTCGGGGTCATATACCCCAAAAAAGTGATGCTCCACTACCCCCCCCCCCCCCCCCCCCCACTGAGCGAGATATTGGTCGGCACGATTTTCACATTTTCGAGGTCAAATAGAGAAAAAAATTATGATCAACACCCCCCCCCCCCCCCCCCCCCCCCCCACTGAGCGAGATTTTGGTCGGCGCGATTTTCACATTTTAGGCCCCCCCTACCGGCAAATCCTGGATCCGCCCCTGGTCATAACATTGTTATATTTCTATCATACATAATACATGTAAGCTGAAATGCATACGGTTCTTTAATAAGCCTGAACTTAAAACGTTGAATAGAACATTAAACTTGTGTTGCTCATTGCCTAAAAAATAGTTCCAACTTTGTTTTTATTCGATGGACAAAATCACGGGGGGGGGGGGGGGGACAGGCGCGGATCTAGGGGGGGGGCCGAGCGGGCCTTGCCCCCCCCCCCCCCCCCCCGCCCCCCGCAAAAAAAAAAAAAAAAAAAAAAAGAGGAAAAGAAGGGAAAGGGAAAAAGGAGAAAAAGGGAAAGAAAGAAGAGGAAAA